>PISX010002560.1:0-15904 GCA_004024625.1 Mellivora capensis | reverse complement strand
TACGCTGAAAAGAAATAAAAAAAAATTTATGATAAAAAAAAAGAAATAACTCCAATCCTTCACAATCTCTTCCAGAAAATGGAAGAGGAAAGAACATTTCCCAGTTCACCTTATGAAGCCAGCATTACCTCAGTACCAAATCCAGGCAAAACAAAACAAGAAAAGGAAAAAGATAAAAAGAAAGAAAATTATGGGCCAATTTTCCTAGTTAACACAGATGCAAAACTCCTCAACAAAATATTAGCAAATTGAACTCAGGATTGTGGAAAAATAGCAAAAGCACTTGCAAATCACATATCCAACCACAAACTTATATCCAAAAGTATATTAAAAATTCTGTGCAAAAGTAAGAAAATGAGCAAATCAGTGGAAAGATAGACAAAAGCCTTGAGCAGGTAATTCGTCGACTAGGATAGATTAATGGCAAGTAAGGACATGGACAGATGCCCAGCATCAGTGGTCATTAGAAAGATGAAAATTAAAACCATGATGCGATACCACTACCCTCCTATAAAATTATCCAAAATTAAGAAGTCTGAACATGTCAAGTGCTGGCAGGGACATTGAGAAATTTGAATTCTCATACACTGTTGGTGGGAATATCAAATGTTACAACCACTTTGGAAAACAGTTTGGCAGTTTCTTAAAAAGTTAACCATATGCCTACATATGACTCAGCCGTTCCACTGAAGGTGTTTTTTTCAAGAGAAGGGAAAAGCATGTGTCCATTCCAATGCTTGGACACAAATGTTCATAGCAGCTTTATTTGCAGTAACCCCAAACTGGAACTAGCCCCAATGTGCATCCATGGGAAAATGGATAAACATTGTGATAAATTCATACATAGAATACTATTCAGCCATAAAAAGAAAACAACTCTCTTAAAATCATTATGCTGAATGTAAAAAAGAGGACACAAAAAAGCCTATAAAAGAGTCTTTGCCTATTTATATAAACTTCTAGAAAATGCAAGCTAGGGTGGGAAGGAAGATTACCAGGGAGCATAAGAAAGTTTTCTGGGTGTTCAACGTGTTCACCACTTAGACTGCAATGATTGTGTCATTGTGTCATGGGTGTACACATATATCAAAACTTAACAAATTGTATATTTTAAATATGCATAGTTTATCTAATGCCAATTATATTTCAGTAAAATTGCTTTAAAACCTAACTGTGTGTTTCTCTGTTGCCTCAACAGTCTGTAATGCTTTGGTATCTGTTGATGGTAGTTCTTTCAATACCTTACAAGTTTTGAGTTTAATATTTGGCCTGTACTGGGAGGTCCATCTAATGTGCCTTTTCCTCCAGGGGCCCCTGCGTGGCTGAGTCAGTTAAACATCTGACTTTGGCTTAGGTCGTGATGTCAAGGTCCTGGGATGGAGCCCTGGGTCAGGCTCCCCACTCAACAGGGAGTCTGCTTCTCCTTTTGCCTCTCCCCCTGCTCATACTCTTTTTCTTTTCTCTCAAATTAATACAATCTTTAAAAAAAAATAAAATAAAATGCCTTTTCCTCTAAAACAACTCCTGCTAACTGCAACCCAAAATGCCTCACCTCTGCATTCTAGGTAACCGTTAGATACATAACTAACAAATACCGCCTTGAATCATAAATAATTATATATAATTTTACTGGATTATATACTCTCAGAAGTCTTATATAGTTGGGAATACCAATTCCACCTGATACCAAAAAAAAAGTATCTGGTAGGTGTCCATAATGTTTAAGAAACTAAAAAATAGAGTCAACACATTTAATTGCTTTGTACCAGAAACTACAGAGAATGTTTTGAGTGCTAACTAATTAAATTTCACAAAGACCGTATGTCCGAAGTAAGTGTAATCATCCTCATTCACACAAGAGAAAACCATGGCTTAGAGAAATTAAGTGATTTGCCCAGGATGGTATGATGAGTAGTTGGTAAAACCAGAAGTTGAACCCAGGACTGTTGCTAACCACTACTAGGCCATTAGGGGACCTTTTGATATCAACTAAACAGTGACAGAGCCCCAGTTAGAGGGCCTGGTTCCATTCTCACTGGCCCCTGCTCAGGCCTTCTTTGAGGTCAACTGCCTGAACCCACCCAGCCTTTCTCTCACCTCAAGCTAACGAAAAATCCCATGGCTCAAGCGTCAGTCTCTCTCCCACCTCCAAACGTCCTTGACATGCATAAGAATCCACATAACCTGCCAAAGATATTCAAACCTTGACTGTTTGCTTCCCTGCTGGTTTTCTCCTTCCACTGTATTAGTATTAAAGCCCTCCTATCATCTTTCCTTGGGCCCTTCCAGCCACATTTCCATTTTCCTGCTGCACTATAATCACACAATCCATGCTCCCCAAATAAACTTAAATTGATTATTTTTAAAGATTTATATATATATATATATATAGAGAGAGAGAGAGAGAGAGAGAGAGAGAGCAGGAGCCAGAGGGGCAGAGGGAGAGAGAGAGAGAGAATTGTAAGACTCCCCACTGGGCATGGAGCCCAACATGGAGCTCAATCCCATGACCTTGAGATCATGACCTGAGCCAAAACCAAGAGGTGGATGCTCAACTGACTGAAGAACCCAGACATCCTTAAATTGATTTTATATTGATTGTGTAAGATAATAACTAACACTGTGAATTACTTGTTCTTTTTCTGAATACATATATTGAAGCCATTTTGATATGTCTTAATAACTTTTAGATTCATGGAAAATGAGTAATTTCAGATCTATTAGATGTTAGCTAGTCCACCTTCCTAGTATAGGAATTCCTAGTATTCCTAGTATAGGAATCAACTGAAGAACATCATAAAAACAATTTTTTAACTTGCTTACTTGCATTATTTCTAGAGCTGTGGGATGGCTGGGATGACCCAGAAGATAATTTTCGACTCCTAAATGAAATATTACCTCAAAAGTGACTCGGTTGGAGGTAGATTCACCGAACCTTACATTTCAGAGATCTTCGCTTGTATGACCATTTCGAAAACGTTATACTGAATTTTAAGTTCATAATTTTGTGTTCTTTTTTATTAAGTAAGGCCCACCAAACCAAATAATCTGTTAGCCCCTGAACTCACCTTATTTTTTGAAAAAGGGAGGTAGCATCTACCCATCAGTAAGGCAATCTGTCTTCTGGAGCTCCAGAGAAGATGTTTAATCTGATCCCACACAATCAACTTCCAAATATTTTAAGACCATCAGCAATACGCAGAAAATTTGTTTCTATTATCTCATGATTCTAGATTGTTTTCCAGATTTTTCCTGATTAGTAGTATCTATTAAGGGCTCTTTATAAGATAAACTCTGTGGCAATCTTGTTACGTAAACTATCTCATTTAAATCTGCACATCTGCCCAGGAGGGAAGAGCTACGATTCCCATTTTATGAATGAAGAGAGTGAGATTTGAAGAGGTTGAATAACATGTCCAAGGTCACAGAGCTCAAACATGAAGCAGATTATTACAAAACCCATGCATTCAATGGCTATTTCATATTAGGTTCTTCATTTTTTTCTGAACACACTCCTGCCTGTATGTGCCTGTATGCGGGTATAGGCTTCTAAAGTGTGAATTCCGTGCCACCTTTTTGGAAAGGATTTGTTACTACTTATCAAAAATTGTAAATGTACCCTTTGACCCAGAAATTGCGTTTTTGTGGATTGACCCTAAAGACATGGACAAATGTCCCCGTGTAGGCAGCGGACGAAGGAACTCTAAATTTTGATGTCTGTGATTTAGAACTGAAAAGCGATTTTCAAAAGTTATTTCTTTGTGGAAGAAAATTACATATGTCTATAAAATGTTTTGCGTTTAGAAGAAAACACTCCAGACTGTTCCTATCAGCGAACCATGGGGAACAGGTAAGGGGGGGTGGAAAGTTGCTGGCACTTCAGCTATTAATTTCTCATAGTTTGTACTGTTTGTTTTTTTACAATGAGTAGATGTTACATTTATAATAAATGATAGCTTTTATTACTCCAGCTGTGCTCTCACCAGCTCAGAGAATAATACATCACCGAGAAGGGAACAGCACATCCATTAGTCCTGTTTAACTTTGCGTTTGATGCTTTGTCCGCCTACAGTGGGTATCTATTGAACTTGCCGTCAGTTAAGACACCTGGGTCTTTTTCACAGAACTCGAAAGCGGTGCGGGTAAAATTGCAAGAGATAAAAATCCATTCCATTTATTGTTATTTATTGTTAAGAACAGACTTAAGGCAACAGGAAACCTTGGCATGTTCAACATTGGTTCGTGCACCAACCCACATACTCTTTTTCTATGGATGGTGTTTACAGTGTTCTTGAGTTGCCCAAGGTTCAGAGTCCCTCAGGGAACTGAACAGGGACACGTGGGTGGTGTGCGGATACAGATATTCATAAGGCTTTGGGGTACTTCAATTTGTTTGTTTTTTATAAATGTACATTTATAAATGTAATGCTTTTCCCTAACCCTACAGAAAAATTGGTGTTGACAGATTGTTGTGGATCCTTTCAGAGTTCTGTATGATATTCACATGAGTATTATTTTTTAAGCTACATAAACTGATATGCAACTTCTTTTTTGTTAAGACCGTTAACACCAGATCTTGCATATCTTCCTATGTTTTTCATGCAGATCATTCTTCCTAAAGGCAGTACTGTCTCAATAATGTTTATTTAACCTCTTGACCATCAGTCTTTGCGTGTATGTGGAAAGGGTAGAGAGGAGAAGGATATGTGCCCTCCTGAAATTTCAGAGGGCAAGGAATACTGGAAGTCCATCTGCTCAAAAATGTCCCAAATACTCCCCTAACTGGGGGCCATTTAGATGGATAGACTCTTCATGTAGGGTGTAGATTTTGTTTCTAGAGATTACCTTCACATCACAGACCAGAATGCACCTGGGCAGCGGCAGCCCTGTCTCAGGTGCTCCTGGAGGTCCCCTCCTGTTCTTCAGTCCACCAGATTCTCATCTCAAGTCCATGGCTCCCCCCCACCCTAGACTGTTACTCCATCTCTTAGTAATCTGCCTCAGTCCCTTGCCCTTATTTGGGCAATGACTTTGAACTCTCTACCTTCCATCTGACTCCACTCTCCCTATTGCCCATTTTGGCAAATTCAAATCTCTAGGGGAAAGACCCTCTCCCTGCCAGACTTGCCCTTCAGGATCCACTCAATCCAGGATAAGCCCCAAGAGAGCATTCTCGAACACTCATGGGGGTTGGGAGGGTTGATTGACCATTCACAAACATCCATTTGTGCCAATTATTTTATTCAGGCAATGTTCGAGATGGACCTGGTAAATTTGAGTTTAGGTTCTAGGGAGTCTGATGTAATTTGAACTTGTATAATGAGAACACTCAGGTGGGTGGGATGTAGGATGTTAGATAAAGGGCAGAGCACAGTCTTAGAAGGGAATGAGGAGGAAGCAAGAGAGGTAGGCCAAGACTTTTCCATGTTTTGTAATTTTGATGGAACTTGGGTAGCGGCTGGAATAATTCCTCAAACACTCTTTCATGCCACATTAAGTACCATATTGACATATTTTTGGTCGTTAAAGTGTCAGCATTTGAATTTTAGATGTCAGGACTGAGATGGATTCTAACAATAACTCCTACCACTTGTAGAGGGCATGCAGAATGTAGACGTAGGCATGTACTAGGCATGTGCAAAGTGCATCACTAATACCAGATCTCATTATCCTGGAATGTAGAACAGTCTCTGGCACATAGTAGACCATTAAAAAAATCAATTGTCAAATCAATGAGATGCATAAGCATCTAACGTCAAGTGGCAGGATGGGTTACGCGGGCCCACGAGCTGGTGCAAAACTGAAGAGGAGCCTTCTGTACCATGCTGCACAGTGAAGATTTGTTCTCTCAATCAGGAGAAGCTACCAGAGAATTTACTCAGGGGCTCGTCATTGGATCACCATGTTAGAAGATCATTCCAGCAGCAAAGGACATGGTGGCTAAGACAGTGACAATCGGGATGGCTCTTGGAGACATTTGGAAAGCAGAAGAAGATATTTCCATGGATTCGATGGAGGCAGAGGAAGAGAGAGGAATGTAGGATTCCTCTTGGTCCCTGATTTGGTCAGTGGTGCGTGTACTCGCTCTTGACACCACAGAGGAAGAGCAGTAGCGGGTATGGTGAAGGAGGGGAGAACACGGTGAGGTCATTTTGTTATGTCCAAAAGTCAGAGCCAGCTTGTGATCTGGAGCACAGGAGAGAGATCCCGGGAAGGAAGAATTGAGAAGCGTCACTTTGGCACGGGTCACTCATGGATAATGTCCTGCTCGAGCGCGTTTGCCTAGGTGAGGTTCCATGATCAGGACAAAGCCTATTGGTAGGACCAACTTTCATTAGTGGAGATTCAGAATAGTTACTGTTAGTTTGAATTTCATCAGGATATAGGAGTCTACTGAACATACCAAAAGGCTTGTTGTTTCTCTGGAAGAAAGCCTGAAATTTTCCTCTTCTTTTGTCTTTTTCTGTATTGTGTACGTGGTGCTGAGCAACGTGGTTTCTTCTTTTGGAGCATTCATACAAATATGCTTGCTTTCTGGAAAAATCATAAAATCCCTAGGAATTTTTACTTCCTTTAGCAAAAAGAAATCTTCAGTGCATCTTTTTAAAAACCCATTACACTGTGTCTCTTTCTCGATCCCTCATAATGGCTCCTGAGAGTCTGAACAAAATTAAAAGTCAGCAGTGGAGGAGATGTAGGAAGACCACAACTTTGGAGCTATTAAAGGTTCCTCCCAGGAGACTGGGGTATAATAAGAGACAGGAGGATGAGTTTCTGTTGTTTTCTCTGTCACAGAAAGTAAGTCAAGTTCTGATTCCCCCCTGTAATGTACTCCTTAAGGCAACTCAGCTGACAATAAGACATTATGAGGCTAAAGGCAATGCAATTTCCTCACTCAATGGAGTCTTAGAATCAGAAACTCGCTTCCAAGAGCAGGAAGAGTACATTCCCACTTGAAGTTTTATTTTTAGCACCACTTTGTGCTTGGCTTGACTACCTTCGGTCTAAAGTTCTGCGGGAGGAGGGGGACCTGCTTCTTCTTCTTCTCTTGCAATATGGGAAGTAAAGGAGATAGAGCTTCGAGAGTATCAGAGACAGTGGAATCTGGAGATCATGTCTAGCTCGCATGCTTCACAGATAAAGATAATGAGGCTGAGAGATTCAGGGGCCTGGCCCTGCTCTAACCATCACTGTGGTCTGGAGAGGAAGGGGGCTGTGGCAGGAAAGAGCTTGTATTAGATCAGGCTGACCCAGAGTCCGTTTGGTGATAAGACCTCGGGCAGCTTGAGTTACCTCTCAGAGCTAGGTTTCCATACATATGGAAAATGATAAGGCTGGGTTATAAAGTCTCTCTGGTCACTTCAAGCTCTAGCATCCTGCAGGTGCTCCTTTGTGGGTTGGATGGTTTTATTGGTTTAGGTATTTTATTTTATTTTTAAGATGTTATTTATTTATTTGAAAAGAGAGCGAGAGCACACGCAGGGGAAGGGGCAGAAAGAGAAGCAGACTCCCCACTGAGCAGGAAGCCAAGGCAGGACTCCATCCCAGGACCCTGGGATCATGACCTGAGCCAAAAGCTGATGCCTAACTGACTGAGCCATCCAGGCGCCCCAGACAAGTGTTTCTTTTAAGATCAGAGGCGATGTTACCTGGTCGCTAGTCCAGGATACTTTAAACCACACTCTCCTGCCTCTCGCACCGTATAATTTCTTGTTCTTTTGCAAACATTGCCAAACCCCTGCTACTCAGCGTGGTCTGTCCTTTGTTGACCCACAGCCACATCTCACCTAGGGATGCCTCAGGCCCAACCCTAGGCAGACGGGACCTCTCAAATAATCTGCATTTTAACAGGATGCACCACTGGTGTGTATGCACAATAAAGATCGAGAAGCACTGAGTGTGAACATTCTGGGCTACAGTTTCAATCATAAACCCTTTAATCTTATCAACCAGTGAATGTGTTTAAACTAAAAATAAATAAATAAACTGGAGCTGGACATGAACAAGTTTCTTCCTGTAAGGAACAAACTCATCTCACACTGCCAGGGCTTGAGATTTATTTTTATTTTTATTTTTTGTAAATACTTTATTTGTTTATTTCTCAGAGAGAGAACACAAGCAGGGGGGAGTGGCAGGTTGAGGCAGAGGGAGTGGCAGGCTCCCTGCTGAGCAAGGAGCCTGATGCGGGACTTGATACTAGGACCCTCAGATCATGACCTGAGCCAAAGGCAGATGATTAACAACTGAGCCACCCAGGCGCCCAGAGCTTGAGAATTTAGATGCAAGGCCAACATTGTGTGATGCTGGACACTTTATTCTCCAAGCTTCAGCTTCCTTAGGGTTATGCCTTGCATACTTCCCCAGGAGTATTGGAGTATTATAAAGAACAAAGGACATAAGATATGCACGAAAAAACTTTGTGACTGTTTAGCATCATAGAGAAGCTACTTTTAAGAAAGGGGATAATCCTGACTCCACTGAGAATAGAACCGAGGTACTTATGAGAAGTTGATAGGATGGGTTTTGTGTGCAGAGAGAGCATTACCTGCATAGTGAAGTTTATGAGACAATGGGAAGGTCTCTTCCATCCATATCGTTCTCCCCTCTGGGAAATGTCAAAATTTTTCTGATGGGGGCTGGAGATTGAGAGAAGTTCAATAAAATAAATTAATTAGAGGACTGGATGAAATATTTACAAACATCTTTGTGTTATGCATTGATGAACTGGCGATAAGGTAAGACATGTCCAGAAGGCAAAACTAGTTGAAAGTAGGAGCTATGAGAAGCGGTACTAACATCTAAAGGCAAATCTCATCTTAAGGGCTTTTGCTAAAAAGGGAAGAAAAAAATGGGATTTCATGGACATGCAGGAAGCACCGAAGACAAAGTCAAATGCAAGACTCCTCCTCAAAAAGTTGAAACCCCAAAGGGCCATACAATCAGCAAACGAATTACTGGCTCATAGGGTGGTTCTATTTTTAATTTTTTGAGGATCCTCATACTGTTTTCCATAGTGGCTACACCAATTTACATTCCTACCAAGAGTGCACAATGTTCTCTTTTCTCCACATTCTTGCCAACACTTGTTTCTTGTCCTCCTGATACTGGCCATTCTCCCTGCTGTGGGGTGACATCTTGCTGTGGTTTTTAATTTGCATTTCTCTGATGGTAAGTGATGTTGAGCACCTTTCCACAGTGGCCATCTGTATAACTTTGGAAAAATGTCTTTTCTTGCCTCATTTTTAAACAATTTTTATTTATTTTTTAAATTTCTTTTCAGTGTTCCAGAATTCATTGTTTATGCACCACATCCAATGCTCCATGCAATACATGCCCTCCACAATACCCACTACCAGGCTTACCCAACCTCCCATCCCCTCCCCTCTAAAACCCTCAGTTAGTTCCTCAGAGCCCACAGTCTCTCATGGTTCGTCTCCCCCCTCCAATTTCCCCCAACTCCCTTCTCCTCTCCATCTCCCCATGTCCTCCGTGTTATTCCTTATGCTCCACAAATAAGCAAAACCATATGATAATTGACCCTCTCTGCTTGACTTATTTCACTCAGCATAATCTCTTCCAGTCCCGTCCATGTTGATACAAAAGTTGGGTATTCATCCTTTCTGATGGAGGCATAATATTCCATTGTACATATGGACCATATCTTCTTTATCCATTCGTCCGTGGAAGGGCATCTTGGTTCTTTCCACAGTTTGGCGTCTGTGGCCATTGCTGCTATGAACATTGGGGTACAGATGGCCCTTCTTTTCACTACATCTGTATCTTTGGGGTAAATACCCAGTAGTGCAATTGCAGGGTCATAGGGAAACTCTATTTTTAATTTCTTAAGGAATCTCCACAAAATGTTTTCTTGGCTTTTGAGTTGTATGAATTCTTTGTATATTTTGGATATTGATCCCTTATCAGTTACATGATTTAAAAATATTTTCTCCTATTCCATAAGTTGCCTTTTCCTTTCGTTAAGATGGAGGAAATTCACTTTAAATGTGAAATCACAAAAGGTGAAAAGTATAGGATTGATGTCAGGAACTAAAGAATCTCAGATTCTCACTGTATTTGCAAGTTAATAATCTAGCCTGCTTCAGTTTCATGCTGGCAGAAGACATGAGACCACTGGGTCAGAGATAAAGGACTTTATTACTCACAACAATAAAGTAACCAGACTATCACAATTTTCACATCTGTTTTCTGAGTCTCAAATACCAGATTCTGCAAATATTAGAAAAAGAATCAAAAAGAAATTTTTTAAAAAGTTTTCTTCCCTCTGTATAAAGAAAAATTCAGATTTTCCCTACTGTGTCTTTCTTTCCTATGTGTTTCTTTACCTCTCACACAAAACACTTCACTTTTAACCTTTCTGGTCACCAATTGTGTGGCAGTTTTCCTTAACAAAAAGCAAGTCTCCAACACCAGCTGGTGTCCTCCAATTGAACTCAATGCCAACACTATCTACCTGGAGATAGTATCAGATCCCACCGACTAAGGTCTCAGCCCCACAAGACTGCCCCCATTCCATACACACACTTCAGATGCCAGTTGCAAGTCTAGGTAATCACCTGTGCTTCCGAACAACCAGCTGTAGATTGGAGGTTTCAATGACCCCCTCTCTGGATTTGACTAATTTGGTAGAGTAGCTCACAGAATTCAGGGAAACACTTGAGTTTACCAGTTTATTAAAGGATGTAATAAAGGATACACATGAAAAGCCAGATGAAGAGATACATACATAGGGGAGGCCTGGGAGGATTCCAAGCACAGGAGCTTCTATCCCCCATGTACATCAACCCCCTCACCACCACCACCATGTGGATGTGCTTAAATATAGAAGCTCTCCAAACCCTGTACTACTGGGATTTTATGGAGGCTTCCACACATAAGCATGATTAATTATTAATTCTATTTCTAATCCCCCTTCTCTCTCCTGGAGGATGGAGGATGGAGGGTGAGACTGAAATTGTAAACTTCCAACTGTGTCTTGGTCTTTCTGGTGACCAGCCCTGATCTAGGAGCCCACCCAGAGTTGTCTCATTAGGACAATGGATGTTCCTAGTGCTCTTGACACTTAGGAATTTATAAGAGTTTTAAAAGGCTTGTGTCAGGAATGGGGTTAAATACAAATATTAGAATAAGCTATGCTTCTAGTGTTCTTACCACTTAGGAAATTGCAAGGCTTTCAGGAGCTCTGTGCCGGGAACCCAGAGGAAGAGATGAATATATATATTTTATGTTATCTCACAATAATAAAGGAATATTATGAACAACTGCATGCCCCCCATCATCAATTTAGGTAACAATTGATGGATTCCTTGAAAGAATTCCTTGCTAAATCTCACTCAACAAAAAGTAGCTGTCCTAAATAGCCCGATTGAAGAAATTGAAATTGTAGTTAATTTTCTATAAAGAAAATTCTAGAACCAGATGACTAATTCTAGAACCAGATGACTTAACTGATAAATTCTACCAATAGGTTTTATAAGGTTGCAGGATACAAGACTAATGGACAGAAATCTATTATATGTCTATATACCATCAATGAACAATTACAAAATGTAATTTAAAGATAACATCAAAACTATAAACTACTGAGGGATGAATCTGACAAAAGTTATGTAAGACCTATACACTGAAAATTATAAAAGTTTATTTAAGAAGACCTAAATTAAAGGAGTGATATACTGTGCTCACAGGTCAGAAAACTCAATATTGTTAAGCTGTATTTTCTCCTTAAACTGATTTATAGATTCATCAAAAATCATAGCAGATTTTTTATTGAAGTTGAAAAAGTGATTTCAAAAATTACATAAAGAATCTATAATGGCCAAAACAAATTTGAAGAAGAACGAAGTTGGAGAGCATGACCTAATTTTGAGAATTTTCATAAAGCTGCAGTAAACAAAACAATGTAGTATTGACAAAATGACAGACAAATAGATCAAAGGGACAGGGTAGAAAGTTCCAAAAATAGACCCACATATATACAAGCAACCGATTTTTGACAAAGTTGCAAAAGTATGCAATGGAGAAAAGATAGCCTTCTCAAAATATGGTGCTGGAACAATCAAATAATCATATGAAAAATAACCAAAGGAAAGTTTAAAAATAAATTATATGAGAAAGTAAACTTGGGTCCATACCTTACATCACACATAAATATTAACTCAAAGTGGATTGTAGACCTAAATGTAAAACACAGAACCGATAATCAGCCCTTTGGTTGATATACTAAGTTTTCTTAGATATAATACCAAAAACATTGCCCACAAAAGGAAAAAAAATGGATAAATTGGGTTTCATCAAAATTCCAAAATTCTGCCTTTCAAATGATGCTGTTAAAGGAATAAAAAGACAAACTGCAGTCTGAGGGAAAATATTTATGGATCGTATTTAGTGAAATCACTGTATCTAGATGTCCCAAAACTCAATAAGATGTAAAGATGTCCCAAAACTCAATAAGGAAATGGACAATCCAATTGAAAAATAGGCAATATATTTGAAAGACATGTCATCAATGAAAAATATAGAGGTGGCAAATAAAGACAGAAAAAGATGCATAACTTCAAGAGTTATTAGGGAAATGCACACAAAAAAGACAACAAGATAACATTACATACCTATTGAACAGCTAAAATTATAAAAAGACTTAATATACCAAGTGTTAGACCGGATGTGGAAAAACTGGAACTCAGACACTGCTGATGGAAAATAGTTTGACAGTTTCTAAAAAGTTAAATATATGCCTACCATATGTTCCAATCAATCCACTCTTAGATATCTACCCAAGAGATATGAAAGCATATGTCCATACGAAGATTTATACATGAATTTCCATATTTGTAATAGACAAAAACTGAAAGTTAACTAAATGTCCATCACTAGGTGAATGGATAAAATACTTGTGGTATATCTATACTGAAAAATTGCCCTCCAAAGACATCCTGATGCCTGGATGGATGTTTACCTTATTTAGAGAAAAGGTCTTTGTATAAGATTACTTTAAGGATCCTGAGGTAAAGAGATAAGCCTGGATTATTCAGATGAGCCTTAAATACCATCATAAATGACCTAATACAAGAGACATGCAGAGAAGGGAACCAGAAGAGGAACAAGCCATGTGACCACACAGGCAGAGACTGCAGTGATGTGGTCACAA
This sequence comes from Mellivora capensis, assembly GCA_004024625.1. NCBI lineage: Eukaryota > Metazoa > Chordata > Mammalia > Carnivora > Mustelidae > Mellivora > Mellivora capensis. The sequence goes on along the minus strand of PISX010002560.1, from coordinate 2,736 downwards.
GGAAAGGAATGTAGACCCCCCCAGGATCTGGAAAAGGCAAGGGAAAATTTCACCCCTAGAGCCCAGCAAGATATGTCTCCCTGGATTTCAGTGATTTCAGTCTTTTAGCCTCCAAAACTGTGAGAGAATAAATTTCTGTGGTTTAAAGACATTTAGTGGCTTCAGTGTTACAGAAGTCCAAGGAAACTAATATACCTACAAAAGAATGTTTTTCAGCAAAAAAGGGGGTGAACACATGATCTGCACAAAATAGTATGACTAAATCTCAAAATAATTATGCCAAGTGAAGGAAGCCAGGCAATAAAGACTAAATGCTGCATGATTCCATCTATATAAAGTTCAAGAAAATGCAGACTGTGGTGACAGGGAACAGATTGGTGTTTTTCTGGGGGATGTAGAAGGGCAGATATTAATGAGATATTACAGAGGGACACCAGGAAACTTTGGGAGGTGATAGAGAAATTCATTTTCTTAATGGTGGTGATAGTTTTACAGTTACATGTATATGCAAATCTATCACATTTTGTACACATTATTGTATGTTAATTATGTTTCAGTGAAGTTTTAAAATAAAAACAAAACCAAAAAGTGGTCATCAATGGCTAGTGTCCACAGCCACCAGGTAGAAAGAAACTCAACTACTGTCCACAGGATCACACACCTTAAACACTGGTGTCAAAATATCCCCACCAGTTAACTTCACAAGGATGTGAGCTCATGTCCAAAATTCACAAAACACATAAGGAATTAAGGCAGAAGAAAGAACTTTACACATAAAAATTTTTTTAAAGGTATCAAAATTAGACTCACTAACATTTCAGGTTCTGGAATTGTCAAAGTCAGGATACAAAACAAAATATGTTTGATATGTTTAAAGAAATAAAAAATAATTAAAAACATGAGGAAGATACAAGGGTCTATAAAAACAAGGCTATTTGAAAATAATGAAATAAATTAGAACTATTTTAAAAACCATATAATAATTGGAAATTAAAATCCAAAGTAATTTAACAGCAGGTTAGACAGAGCTAGAAATATACTACAGTAAGCCAAATAATATCCTCCCCCAAAATGTCTCTTTTCTTAATCCGTAGAACCTGTGAATATGTTATGGTATATGGCAAAAGGGATTTTGCAAATGTAATTAAGGTTAGGGATGTTAAGATGAGATTATTCTGGATTCTTTGTGTGGCCCCATGTAATCATGAGCCTTTAACAGTAAAAAGCCTTTCCCAGCTGAGGTCAGAGAGAGATGCAGCAGGAGAGAGGCAAGGGAGATGTTAGGAGTGTCAAAGAGACTGGACCCACAGTTGTTAGCTTTGAAGACAGAAGAAAGGCACCATGAACCAAGGACTAAGGGCAGTTTCTAGAAGCTGAGAACAATCCCTAATTACCAGCCAGCAAGAAAGTGGGACTCTCAGTCCTACAGCCATAGGGAGTTCAGTTCTACCAATAAGGTAAATAAGCTGGAAACAGAATCTATCATAGAGTCTCCAGAAAGGAATACAGTCCATCTGACACCCTGATTCCAGTCTTCTGAGAGATGGGTGGAGAAAAACAGCCAAGCTCAATGGATTTCTCACCTACGGATTGGTGAAGTAATAAATTTGTATTGTTCAAAGCCACTAAATTGTTACATTTTACTATGGAAGAAAGAGAAAGTGAATATAGATATTCTGAAAAGAAAATAAATAACCAGAGATCAATGTGGAAAAAAATATGGAAGGTGGCACAGAGAGAAATAGCTAGAAAATATGAAAGAAAATTTTAAAAATATGGAGGAAAGTGTGAGGCAGTCTAAGTATTATCAGTAGGATTTATAGGAGGACAACATAGAGAATGGGAAAGAAGCAATATACAAAGAAATAATTACGTAAGATTGTTCCAACTGATAAAAGATTCCCCTGAACAGATTCTGGAAATTTATTGACCCTCAAACAAGATAAAAGAAATGACACATAGACCTGAGATCACCAAAGAGAAAGACACCTTAAGAGAAGTCAGTTAGAGGGCTCCTGGGTGGCTCAGTCGGTTAAGCATCTGCCTTCAGTTCAGGTCATGAACCCAGGGTCCAGGGATCAAATCCTGCATCAGGCTCCCTACTCAGCAGGGGAGTCTGCTTCTTTCTTTGCCCCTACTTGTGTGCTTTCCCTATCTCTCTCTCTCCCTCTCATCACTCTCTCTCAAATAAATAAATAAAATCTTTAAAAAGAGAAAGAGAGAGAAGTCAATTAGAAAACCCAGATACGGGGTGCCTGGGTGGCTCAGTGGGTTAAGCCTCTGCCTTCAGCTCAGGTCATGGTCTCAGGGTCCTGGGATCAAGCCCCACATCAGCTCTCTGCTCAGCAGGGAGTCTGCTTCCTCCTCCTCTCCCTCTGCCTGCCTCTCTGCCTACTTGTGATCTTTCTGTCAAATAAATAAATAAAATCTTTAAAAAAAAAAAACAAAAGAAAACCCAGATAGACTACCACAAACATCAACAATTAGGTTCACAATGACTTCTCAACAGCAACAACAGAACACAGGAGAAAAGTATGGTAAAGTGTTGAACCCATAACACTTTACAGTGTTGTAAGAAAATTACCATCAACATAAATCATATTCAACAAAACTGGCTTTGAGTAACTAAAGTAAATTAAAAACATTTCAGGGAAAGCAAAATTCTGAGAGAATTTGTCATCAATAGACCCTCACTGAAGGATATTCTAAAGAATGTACTTAAGACTCAAGGAAAGG
>PISX010002559.1:0-156555 GCA_004024625.1 Mellivora capensis | reverse complement strand
ATATGTATCAGCTGCTCTCTGTGGGACATACACTGGTGAGCACCACAACTGTAACGGATCTCAAGACAGTCCTGGGCCCCAGCGTCTGGGATTACAGTCTAGTGAATGAAATCCCAAGCCTGTGTCCATACACACCGAAGCCCCAGCCCCTTTTAAATTTTTTCCTGTACGGAATTTCCCCAAGGGGCTTTGTTTTACAATTCAAAACTGGGTTCATGCCGATAACATCCCCCATTTATTTCGACTCACCCCTTTTAAGGAAAAGCAACCACCTCCACACAACCCATGAGAACAAGGCCTCTTAGAAACTTTCTGCTGCCTCTTCTGCACGAAGTATGTATTTACGGGTGGCTTTCGCAAGCTGCAAGGCCTGCCCAGGAAATGGAATTTTCCTGTTGAGCCAAAATTGTGTTTTGGCCCAAAGCTGAAGAGAGAATGCATCAGGAACCCCCACATTCTAAAGTGAGCATCTTTTTTTTTTTTTTTTAAGATTTTATTTATTTTAGAGAGAGGGAGAGGGAGAGCGGGCAAGGAGCAGAAGGAGAGACAAGCAGACTCTGTGCTGAGCTTGGAGCCTTACACGGGGCTCAATCCCATGCCCCTGAGATCATGACCTGAGCCAAAATCAAGCGTCAGATGCTTAACCGCCTGAGCCCCCCAGGTGCCCCCAAAGTGAGCATCTTCAAGTAGCTAAGCAACAGCCACCTCTGCACAGGGCGGTGGGAGCAGCTCCTGCTAAGAATGGTGCCAGACCCGCTGACTCCCACCCAACCGGGACTGTGGGAGAAGTGGGTGGGGGGTGGGGGAGGCACAGACAGCCTGTAGAGAAGACCGAGTTCTGGAGGTCAGGTGATCCCCTACGTATGGGGGTGAGGAGAGGACCTCCCCATCCTAAAGCCAGGTGAGAGGGAATACCTATGGCAGTGTGGGGCGCTCACAGGAAGGAAAGAGGGCAGCTGTTCCCTCGCCAGGTGCGTGCTGAGCTGCGGGACCCCCAGGTGGGCGTGGTTACTCCCCTCCCCCCCCCCCAGCAAGGCCAAGGACCGGGCATCCTTGGGATACTCTGAGAGTCCAGGAGTATGATTTGCTTTCCTTTCCCACCTATGCACCCCAACCCCATGAGGAAGGAGACAAGGTGCTTGGCACGCGTGCCCTCAAGAGAGGGGACACACTTACACGTACGTAAAGACGAACACCTGTGATGATGACGTCAGAGAGCCAGCGAGAGTAGCCTCTCCCTCGGAGCCTGAGGAACCATGGTTTCTCATCCCTGGGAAGAAGATGGGGACAGACCGTGGAGGTGTTTGCAAGGAGGGCTGCCTGCACGTGAAGGGGCACAAAAGGAAGAGGAGTGCCAGGGACCCCTCCCCACTCAGACACGTGGCCGTCACCAAGGCCAGTCCTCACACCTCCTGCCTCATGCCAACCCGCCCCAGAAGCTTGAACTGGTAGAGGCTGGGGGGTAGAGGACCCTCAGTTCCAGACCCCAGCCCTGGTCCCCACTGGAACTGGGGAGCAGGGTAGAGCCAAGATTTAAATCAAGTTCAAGGTTAAAATGTTTTAAATGAACAGGACTTGGTCTTAAATCCCAAAGGTGTCTAGAAAGTTCAAATTTGAGGGGCGCCTGGGTGGCTCAGTGGGTTAAAGCCTCTGCTTTCGGCTCAGGTCATGATCCCAGGGTCCTAGGATTGAGCCCCACATCGGGATCTCTGCCCTGCAGAGAGCCTGCTTCCTCCTCTCTCTCTGCCTGCCTCTCTTGCCTACTTGTAATCTCTGTTTGTCAAATAAATAAATAAATAAAATCTTTAAAAAAAAAGTTCAAATTTGGTCAAAATTTCATGAAAGGAGCCACAACCAAAAAGGGGGGTGTGGGTGGGCGGGCACAGCTCAACAAAAGCTAAAAGACCACTTTCTGTCCTCAACCAATTTAGGATTTTCAATAAACCAGTTTCAGATGAGATGCGTTCTTTACTTATCACTTTCAGTCCACTTTAGACCTACTCCAGGCTCTAATTCATTTACTTTCATTTATGCCCAAAGACTGTCTATTCTTTCAATCATTTAAGCCCGAGTCAGTCGATCCCAATCCAAGGCAAGTGCCCAAGGAGCTGTGGGTCTGAAAATGTAGGCATGTCCCTTCGTTTTTGGGAGATAGAGCATCCTGCCTCCGCCGGTGCCGGCCCGCAGAACCCTGCACTCTGTTTTCAGAAGAGAGACATCTCCGCTGTAGCGGTCGTGGTGTTTCCCAGCACCCACTGCCTCAGGGAATGCATGTGAGGAAATCCAGGCCCCAGGCAGAGATTTCCTTCAAAAACCAGGGGAGATGAAAAATGAAAGGCGTGCATGGCAAACCAAACATTGAGGTCATTTGGTTTCCAAATGGGAGGGAGAAACGCAAGCACGTGCAGATTCGCCTGCAAAGATTCCCAGTTCTTGGACCTGGGGTGCAAAATTCCACACCACTAGGCCCCACAGACTTGTACCAGCTTCTCTCCACTTCCTCTGGCCCTGGACAGAAGGGACATGAGTGGAGTGGGACTCTGGGTCTCACGGGAAAAGATGCGATGCCAAAAAGAGTTTCCTTTTTTTTTTTTTTTTTTTTTTTCCTTTCTGTCCCATTGGACAACTCAGCAAGTTCTAATTCTAAATGAATGTGGGGGCACCTGGGTGGCTCAGTCGGTTAAGCGTCTGCCTTCGGCTCATGTCAGGATCTCAGGGTCCTGGGATCAAATCCCGCGTGGGGCCCCCTGCTCAGCAAGGACCCTGTTCTCTCTCTCCTCTGCCCCTTCCCCTGCTTTGTGCTCTGTCTCGCTGTCTCTGCTGGAGTTGTCACCTGCCACAGCAGAGCTGAGGCTGTGGACCCTGAGTCCTTACTGTGCTCTTTGTCACAGGCCCGGTGTTCAGTCACAGTGCGTTCGTCCGGCTGTGGAAATGCAGTGAGGCGGTCTCCAAAGCCCCCGTTAGGAGCTAACTGCCACCAGAAATTTCAGAAAGGTGACATACAATACTTGTGAGGTATAATGGTCCCAGGAAAAAAAAAGGCTTTAAGTAGTGGTTTGACTACACTCCAGAGGCAAGAACGGATAGGCTTAGGGACAGTGACTACATGCAGGAAAATTCGTGAGGCCTCAGCATTAAGAGTCCAAAGTGAGGGGCGTCTGGGTGGCTCAGTGGGTTAAAGCCTCTGCCTTCGGCTTGGGTCATGGTCACAGGGTCCTGGGATTGAGCCCTGCATCGGGCTCTCTGCTCGGTGGGGAGCCTGCTTCCCCCTCTCTTCCCTGCCTGCCTCTCTGACTACTTGTGATCTCTGTCTATCAAATAAATAAATAAAATCTTGAAAAAAAAAAAAAGAGTCCAAAGTGAGACTTTGGAGACTTCTGTGACCACAAGAATCCTTCTGTGATTCTCTGAAAAAGAGTACAGCGTCATGGTTCTTTCTGTCAGAACATAAAGCAGAGCGGTCTCTGCCTCTAGGTCCCAGATCGGGACTCTGGCAGGGGTTCCAGCCCCCAAAAGGTGTTCCATGTGTTCTTAGGGAACTGAGGCCATCCTGCCCAGAAGCTTCCATCTGTGCGCCTGAAGCCCGCAAATGACTCTTAATGAGGACATGTTTTAGAAACTAAAGATAACATTTTGCTTGCATTCATTGACTGGTACGTAGTCACAGGGCATCTCTAGTTGCGGGGGGGTGGGGGGGGGCTGGGAAATGCAGCCTTTATTTTGGATGGTCACAAGCCAAGCCTGGCTTTGGGCTCAGTCCCAGAACCCTGGAATCATGACCTGAGCCAAAGGCAGACGCTTAACCAAATGAGCCACTCAGGTGCCCCTGTTTTTCTCATTCCTAATGAGATTCACCAACAGCAAAAATCATACAGGTCTTTTGTATAAGTGAGGAAATTCCAAATTGCTTATTTATTCCTTACATTATTGAAATAATATCATGATTTCAGGATCCTGGGACTGAGCCCCAAGCCAGGCTCCCTGCTTGGCGGGGAGTCTGCTTCTCCCTCTCTCCCTGCCCTTCCCCCTGCTGGTGCTCTCCTTTCATGTGCTATCTCTCTATCAAATAAATAAAGAAAATCTTTTTTAAAAGACAAAAGAGAAGTGAGAAAAACGGGTTAATCTTTCAGCAGAACTGGCCCCAAGAGACTCTGTGGTAGACCCCGGAAGCTGGAAATGATGTGGGTGTGACCCATAGCCCTTAAAATTGGACCTCTGAGGCAGATGGCTAATCATACTCAACCTTCCCCCTTAGTATTAATAAAACTTCCAGTTTTTCACTGAGCTTGTGACCATCCAAAATAAAGGCTGCATTTCCCAGCCTCCCTTGCAACTAGAGATGCCATGTGACTAGGTACCGATCAACAAATGCAAACAAAATGTTATCTTTAACTTCCAAAACATGTCCTCAAAGAAAGGGGACGTGCTCTTTTCCTCCTTCCTGTTGGCTGGAATTTAGATGTGATGTTGAGAATGAAAGCAGCCCTCATATACCATGAATTGAACCATTAAGGATGGTAAAGCAGAAAAAAAAAAAAATGGAGCCAGGATTGCTCATGATCACGGAGCCATTACATTATCCCTGACTGCTTGCCTCTGGCCCTGTATGTGAGAGAAAAGGGAACTTCTATCTCTCTCTCTCTCTCTCTTTTGTTTTTACTTCTGTCTCTTTTAACCACTGGAATTACGGATAGTTTCTAGTTTTCTGTAATGTTCAGTCAAACTTAATCTGATCTGGTAAACAGACAAGTTCTCTGAGAGTGAAAATTAGCAAATCCTCAAAGCCAATTAGAAGACCCTCCAAGAGGAGGGGGATAGGGGAGGGGGGAATTGGGTGATTGGGTGATGGGCATTAAGGAGGGTACGGGATGTGATGAGCACTGGGTGTTATACGCAACCAATAAATTATTGAACACTACGTCTGAAACTAACGATGTACTCACTATATGACGATTAATTGGACTTAAAGAAAAAAGAAGACCTTCCCAAACTTGTCTCAGGTCGGGAATGGACACCATGATATAACGCGTTTCAGAGGAAATGAGAGAGTCATTCAGCCCCTTGCCCCAGGGTTCATGACATTAGCTCCGAGAGGATGGGGACTGGCCTACCTTCTCTGGCTGGGGCACTGAGTAGCTTTGAGAGGCTGCCTGCTCTCAGACATCCCACCCAGACTCTAACCTTGGAAGGGAGGTGGTTAAATGCTACAATATGAGTGTTTGCACGCTTGCTCTTTGGAAATCCGCTTTCCCAGACCCGGCATTTGTTAGAAGAGACCCCAGTGCTTGTCAGCACCTCCAGGGGCATTTTCGGGGGAGTGCACCTGCACAAGCAAGAGAAGGGAACTAGAAAAGAAAGAAATTAGCCCTGTGGTTCTCAAGCCTGGGTGTGCCTCCAAGTCACTGGAGGGCTTGTGAAAGCAGCTTGCTGCCCCCCACGTCCAGAGCTTGCCATTCAGCTGGTCTCGGTCTCGGCAGAACATCTGCATTTCTAACGAGTTCTGTGAATCACACTTTCAGAACCCCCTACATTAGATTATATATAGAAATATATAGACTAGCCTTTCAATATCGGTCTTCTCTTTGGCCAAGGGAAGTATAAGCAGACAAAAATAATCAACAGGTGTCAAGGTCCTCTACCCAAAAGCAGAACTGAAGAGAGGGATGACTGAGAAGAGAAAGACTCCTTCAGAATGCATCTCTTTAAAAGTAAGGGGAGCAGAAGCAAAGGGTCTGTTGGAAGAGGCTCTGCCAAGGCATGGCCCAAGAGACCAGGCAGTCCTGGTGGAAGCTGGGCAGCGGGGTTGGGAGGGGAAGGAGGAATTTGGGGACAGTGCTAAGGTTTAGTTCTGCTGCTGTGAACAAGTGGGTAGGAAAGAAAGAAATCCGTGTGTGTGTGTGTGTGTGTGTGTGTTTAAGAACAGAGTTGTGAAACTATGTTTTAGCAGAAGCAGACACAAATCCTCGGTCATATGCAGCACTTGGGAAATTAACAGATACACGGAGACTATAAGCATCGAACGTGCAATTAGCTTTCCTACGGCTCAGTCTGAGGACCACAGAGCTGTCAGGTCAGCCTCCGTTTCCCTCCTCTCCAGAGCACCCTCCACACCCCCTCCTGCATTTCCTAGCTCGGCCGCCAGGTGGAGCAGTTGAATCACACAGGGAGCCCGGGTCATGCCCCCAGAAGCACCTGCCCCAGGCTGCTTTCATTGGGGAGAAATCTACATTCCTTCTAGAACGTTCTTCAGAGGAGGGCAGCGGTCCTGGCCGGAGGCTGCAATAGCAGTGTGGTTACACGGTCTGAGGTTTCGCTTAAACACCCAGCTGAGCTGCCTGGAGCCCTCGCCCCCACAAGATGCAAACTCTGTTGTTTTTCATGCCAACAACAAAACATGTTGCTTTCATGTTTTTCATTTTCAGCTGTTAAGCCAGCTTTCTGCTTTCGGCAGGCATGCTCCAAGGGGCCAGCCCCTTATCACATTAATATTCTGTCTGTAAGGAAGACTGTCAATTGCCTGGATTTAAGGAAGTTTTGTTTTGTTTTGCTTTGTCTTTTTAATCAAGGAGAATGTGATGGCTCTCCACTGTTTTGCCTGCTTGGGTGACGGGAAGCTGATGTTCTAGTTTGGATATGAGACTGGAACAGGCCACGCAGAGACTGTGCTCAGAAGTTCATGCTTCCTCTCCAGCAGCTGACGTTCCAGGATCGGACACCTATCCTCAGATCGCCCTAGCTCCAAGAGGCTAGGTTAGCGCTGGACCAATAGGATGTGTGGAAGACTGAGTCGGGGCACCTGTGTTTCAGCAGCAGAATGTCCAGCCTGTGAACAGTCACTGCAGTGTGTCAGGGCAGAGCCCACAGCAGTCATCTTCCAGAACAGGTGATTTCTTTAGTATTGCTGCACGGCAAAATTGCTAGGGGTTGTTAAGTCCAATTTGAGCAGCACTTTCTGATCCGATCAGACCCAACGCCCTCCCCTTTTACAACAAACATTGTGCAACTCTAACCTATAGTTTCCTAAAATGAAATGTACAGTTATCTACACAGATAATATGCTCATCATTCTAATGTCCTGACAATATATAAATCAAAGAGAAGGTGTTATAAGTTGGTATGTATTCCAGCTGCTAGAAGACACGAGGGAGCATCCCAATGCTTGCGCCTGTTCACACACTCACCCAAATATGACAGCTGCAAAGCAGAACGTCAGTGACCATGAGCTGCACTATATGGGTGAATAACTCTCAGTAAAATTCTAACCAAGTGTGAGTATAATCTTTCCTTAATTTACATAGAATTATAAAGTTTTAAGAGATAAATTGTGTTTATATGGAAAGCAGAGTGAGGCTGTAGGCTCTTCTGTCATTGTGACCCCAGCAATCCTTCCTGCACACGCCTACTCCGACAAGCACCGCACATCATTTCCTAAATAACCACTAGGAGGCAGTATTGTCACTGTTGAGAACTATTGGCTGGGGAGGGAGTGCCCCCAAAGCCGGGGAAGTGCCTTTAGCTGCCTTCCAGCCCTCCTAGAAAGCAGCAGGTCCCCCTAGCGCCTTTCTCAACTGTAAAATCCAAGACTTGTATACCTGGTACCAGATTTGATTACAAGGTGGAGACCTACGGCAGGTGGCTCTGCCCTAGGTTCCTGCATGGCCGTGTGACTGCTAGTTCTGACCTCTGATGGAACAACAGTGTTTCATCACTTCAGAGATGCTGGCCAAAAGGGACACCTGGTTCATTCTCCTGAGCCAACTTCCATCCTGCCCACCTTGCCAGGCTACTGAGAAAAGGCCTGGAAGCTAAGCCCGTAGCAGATCCTCACAGTACAAGGCTGGCCCAGCTCCGTACCAGCCTCTGGGATTATCCGGTATTCTGGGGTGTCAAGAAGCTCCTGGTTCGGGCTCTAGTTAATTGAATGTTCTGGTCACTTGATAGCTAATTCACAAGCCTATTTGCTTCGATGCTTGTGAAAATGTTCTAAAACTCATGAATTCGCTCTTCACCAAAACAGCAATGGCTTGCCTAGCCGGCAGGATTCCTTCCTCTCTCATCTCTTTTCTAGTTCCCCACAATGGAATTATACTATTTCTGTATCAATAGAAAGCCACATGAGTCCGGTTTCCTAGCTTAATAAATGTGCATGCTAGAGGACTAAGCTTTTGTTTGAGATTACTGTATCATTTGGGACCCCTTTCTCCTCACCTCTGATGCTGCTTAGGGCAGCATCAAAGACTGTTTTATGTGGATTCAGATCTCAAGAAATCTGAAAGCTTAGTTTTTTGTTTCAGTTGTTTTCTATTTTTCTACTACAGTAACTTTTTTTCTGCGTGCTGGATGTAAATGTAATGCATGCTGTGTCCGTTGGGGGTCTTCAGAGAAGGAGCTCAGATGAACTCCGAGGTTCATGGGTTCTGTTAGAGGAAAGGCCTGTGTGAGACAGTGTGGAAGGAGCCAGACCTGGCTAGAAGCTGCCAGGCCACAATTCAAGGCATGCCAAGGGCCTGTTAGGGTACTTGGCACAGGCTGTTCCTGTGGTTCATCCATCCATGCAGAATTGCCTGCAAACCCTTAATGGCCTCAGCCCCACCCCGTGGTCTAGGGAAAGCACTCGCTCCCAGCCTCACAGTGTGATAGGAGCTGGCCTTTTGACTCCCTGGGGTTCCAGTCCCTTGCCACTAAATAAAGATCTAATGCCTGCTCCCAGGTCTTGTCATGAGGCTCACAGGAGACAGGTCGTAAGAGCTCCCGAGTCACGTGGACACGAGCAGTGGAAACGTTCCCTCCTAGCTAGCTGCACCCTCACAGCACTAGGAAGGTCTGCTCTAGAGGAACCGTGGTCTTGTCTCCTTTGAGGACCTCTATTCTCAACACTCACCCCGTAAACACCTAATTTAATGACCTCTTTAATGACATGCACATTATTTCCCACTTTAACATCTACGAAATCAAATGCCTTTTACAAAATAAAGGCATTTCATAATTCTTTCAACCAGGTGACGGTCTTCATGTACTTGTGGTCACCCACTGTGTCTTCCAATCACCTGTAGCTGTGCCTATGATCATCCCACCCACTGAGTTGGGTGCATTTTGGGTACTCCCTTGGCCTATAAGATGGCTTCAAGAAAATTCCACTCTAATTCACATTGAAACAAAATGTCATTGTGTCTACCAAGAGGCGCAGAACTAGAACAACGGGGTGTGAATTTGCTGTCAGTAAAGCAAATGTTCTTCCGTGGAAGTAAACAGCAGTTCTATATTTTCTTGCAAATCACCTCCGAAGAGCTAACAAATGTAGATACCCACAGGAGCAAGTGAAGCTGTGCTACCTTTTGTTTACTGAGATAAGGATTGCTTACCAAGCAACAGAAGGCAGAAGAAAGGGCCAAATCCCTCAGAATGGATGAAAGAAATGTCAAAGCAATGAGAGACCAGTGACATCAATTTGTGCATTGCAAAGGACTATTGTTAAGATGGTGTCAGGGTTTAACGGGAGGTGGTTTTTCTTTTTTAGAGATACTTCAGCTAATGATGGGTCTTATAATCTAAGGCGTCTTAAAATTGATAAGGCAGGGCAGTTTCCCTTTTTCCAAAGAAAATGAGGGAAATCAGCATAATGTGAGTCTTGTCTCTATTCTGAAGTTGCCCTAATATCCAGTGATCACCGATCATGTGAGAGGCAAAGTGGTAGACCCAGCTGCCCCAGAAGGAGTGGAGGGGTGGGGGAGGGACCTCTGCCTTCCCTGCTGATGGCTCTGCCTTTCATGATTCCTCTTGCTTGCAAGTCCCGCTGCGCTTCTAGCTCTGAGGCACCCTTTCATCCTGGTATAACTCGCCCTACTTTTTTTACTCTCTGTATTGATCGGGTTCTACTCCTATGAGGGTTCTACTCCTATGATCGTGAAAGTCCTGTTGAGGCACCAGTGCTGCCTACACACCCACATCCATTACTCTATTTCTCCAGTTCAGACTTGGCCTCTAATCTTAAAGAGTGATCCTGAATTTGTCTCACCCACTTCCTTGTCTAAGCTTCTAACAGCCCAAGAGACACAGGTGGTGGTCCAGAGGGAGTGAGAATTTCTGAATGAGAGATCAGTGTGTTCACACTACCGCAACCCCCCACGCCTCCCCATTGGTTGGCCTGTGGGTTCAGGGATAAGGGAGTTTCATTTAGCATTTAAATAACCATTTGCTATAAGGCCAAACAAAAAGTTATCAGAAGTGACCAAGGATGGCATGGTCTATTTGGATAAACATTCTGATTATTAGATAAATATCACAGGCTCCATAAACAAATAAAAATACCAAGAACTATAAGAGAATATTTTATTCTGAGCACAATTTGACATTGCAAGATGTTATGGTTCTTTGGGATAAATATCAATGGTCTTTATCTTATAGGGTTAAAACTCCAGGCTTGATAAAGAAGCCTGATTCATAGAAGGCTAAGTAAACCAACATTCCCTGTCTGGGTTTTGGAAGACATTTCTGAGAAGTCAGTGTGCCTTTCATTGGTTTCAAGTTTGACATCTGCACTAAATGTCTTCCTCTCTGAAGCCCACTACCATCTTCAGGGGTGCAGGCTGCAAGCAGAGTCTTCATTTCCAAGGAGTGACCCCTGATACCTAACGTTACCTACAACCCCTGCCCCACCCCCAAAACTCAGCCGAGCTGCTGAGCTGCGGGTGCTGGGGGACAAGCGGCTGCCAGGGTTCCTGTTGGCCATCGCAATTCCAAAGGCTGGGAAGCAGCCTGGGAACAACCCACTGACCGACCCCAACCGGGACTGGGACTGGGAGCTCTCGTCCCAGTCCCCAGTCACCGTTCACGGGGGCGGGGCGGGGGGGGGGTTCAAAGCTGGGGTAAGAGAAGGGATTAGACTAGCCTCCCAGAGGAGTCCGGTGCTCACAGGTTGGAGAATGCAAGAAAGCCAAGCGTTCTGGTGAAGCCGGAGACTGGGATTTTCCGACTGTTGTAGGAGGAAAAGGATGCAGCTGAGTGTGGCACTGGGACATGTTAATGCCCACGTGCAGAGTGGGTGTTTGAGAACAAACCACCCATAAAGCGAGGCATCATAAATGGGCTGTGATAGCGGCAAACATTGACTTTGAGCCACAGAGGTCTGGATTTGCTGGGCGGATTTGCCGGGTGAGTGCACGGTGGGGGTCGGAGCCAGGAGGTTGCCATGAACTCTTCTGTGCTCCGGGAGCGTTCTCAAGTCAATAAAACCTACTTCGGTGTGATCTGGGGGCTAAATAGGACAATTTTTTTAAAAACCCACAAAGAGACTCCAGCCTCATTCTCTTTTTAAATAAGATTGGGTGAGCGGGGGCAGGGGAATCCTATGGGCAAGTTTCCGGTACTTTCATAATAAATTAAGAATTCCATGTTGGAACCAAGTGGCCCAGTTTGAACACGGCGCTTTCCGAAGCCAGGAGAACAGGCTGCTGGGGCCGGCTCCCCTCACTCCTGAGCTCAGCCACCTACCTACTCGTGGGACAGCCCCATCAGCCCTGCGGTCTCCGTGCCCTGGCTCACCCCTTGAGAACCTCCTTTTTTCCCTTTCCTTCTTTTATGTACATTTAGTTCCCACAGGCTCCCTTTATCAATATTTCAATTGGTCGCTGCTGACCTATACTTGAATCCAAATATTTGCCCTATTCAGTGTGAATTGTGCATTCAGCCAAATGCTGGATGACGTGTGTGCTCTTTTGAGCGGACTGAAAGGGCTACTTGACTAGGTGATGCCAATACAGCATGGTCATTCGTCGTATTTGTTAGAATCGACCAGATGCAACAAGGAAAGAAGGAGAGAGAAGAAGGGGTTTGTGTTTAGTTTTCCTTCCAGCACAGCCACGGTGAAGAAAATGAAATCGTGTACTTTCCAGGGCATAATGACAGGCTATCTCTGTGTTCTTCAGAACGGACTCTTAGTCTAGCATGAATCAAACGAGCCAGCAATCCAAGGGGATGAATATTCCCGAAGGTTCCCAGTTTTATTTACTCATCAGAAAATTACCCCCTGTAAAATGAATACGGTGTTTTTAATGGTGACTGGCGTTTGTTTTTCCATTGTTTGGATGAAGACACAGAGAGTGAAATAAAGCTTTACGCATCACTTGCCTTCAATTACTATGGTCTCTATACCACCATGCAAGTATGGCATTTTTCTGCATCTACGAGCTGACCTTGTATGAAAATCCGATCTCACAGGACTGCACAATGTATAACAATAACATGCTCAAGCATTATTCTTACAGTTACGTGTAACCTACAGTGTGCCCCATACTGAGTTATGTTGTAGAAACACGTTGCGTAGAATAAAATCACAGAGTTAAAATTCTCGGCCCGGACCCAGGGGAGGAAACCAGCTCAGGTCCAGGAGGATTTTGCCAGAAACAAGAGTGGCTTTGAAGCAGACATGAATTTGGCCGGCACCCTGGAGCAGGAAGTGGGAGTAAGAATGCACCCGTGTGACTGGCCTTGCCCTGGAGGAGTTCGTAGCTTATGGGAGAAAGCAGACGTGGGAACTGGGAACAGTGTAGAAGAGATAGGAATGACGCTACTTGGGGCAACACACAAAGTGGGGTAATTGTGGGCCAAAACAAAATGTTGAATAAAAGGGCTCCTTTCCTCCAGGGGTCTGTTAGAGGAGATCATTCACAGACACAAACAAACAGCTTCCAAGGCAGACTGTGTTTAGAAAAACAAGACAACATGGATATTCAGGGATGGGAGAGGTCACATCCAAGTACACTGGGTATGTCTAACCTATGTTTCTAAAGGCTTGCTTGAAGCTCATGGCTCTGAGCCACCTGTAAGCTCACACCATGCATATTTTAAATTTGTCTTAAGAGTTTACAAAATTCGGGGTGCCTGGGTGGCTCAGTGGGTTAGGCCTCTGCCTTCGGCTCATGTCATGATCTCAGGGTCCTGGGATTGGGCCCTGTACCAGGCTCTCTGCTTGGCGGGGAGCCTGCTTCCCCCTCTCTCTCTCTGCCTGCCTCTCTGCTTACATGGGATCTCTCTCTCGGTCAAATAAATAAATAAAATCTTTTAAAAAAAAAAAAGAGTTTACAAAATCCTTGGAGTATCTCCCACATAGCTCTTTGACTCAAAGTGGATTTCCTGGGGCACCTGGGTGGCTCAGTCGCTTAAACGTCCCACTCTTGGTTTCGGCTCAGGTTGTGATCTCGTGGGTCATGAGACCAAGCCCCATATCAAGATCCACGCTCAGCCCACACTCTGCTTGGGATTCTTGCCCCCTGCCCCTCCCCCCACTCAGGAGTGTGCACACATGCGTGCACTCTCTCTAAAACAAATAAAGAAATATTTTTTAAAAACATGGATTTGCTGCCTGACTTCCCTGTTTCTATTACACTAATGCGCTGTTAAATAAAGGAGGAGTGGAAGGACAGAAATGGGTAGCTATTAAGCATGTACTATGTACCAGCCCTTGAACTAGACACTTTCAACTTTGTTTCTCATTCATTTATGGAAAAGATTTTCACTTACTCCAAGGTTCTTGAGTCTGTCAATGCTGTAAGTATGTAATTTCTCCTAAAATTTTTGAAATGGCATATTACCTTCATTTTAACAATGAGAGATAGAAGTGACTTCCCTTAATGAGAAAGTCACCTTGACATCTGGTGTTTCCCTGTGGTCAAGAACACCACAGAGTAAAGGCAAGACACCAAAGAGGCCTATACATGGGATATTTTATTTGGGGGGGTGGGGAAAGGGAGAATGTCAGAATGCCTCAGAAAAAAATTTTTTTCTGACAAATATCCAACAGTGATTGAACTGTTATTGCTCGAAGATCTTTGGAAGAAAAGGATTATATGATGAAAAAATACACAAATATTGTACTAATAAGAGCATATGAACCTTATTTGTATAATAAATCACTGTACTAGTCATAATTACGATGACAGAAGAATAAGGCTCATTACTCAGAATGAGGTTAAATAATCATTTCTAAGAACATTTGTACTGCACCTGTGTTCATTTCTTAGGGCTGCCAAAACAGAGTGCCATAAAATGGGTGGCTTAAAATTCAGAAACTCATTATCTCACAGTCCTGGAGACTAGAAGTCCACAATCAAGATGTTGGCAGGGCCACACACTCCCTCTAAAGGCTCTGGGGGAGGATCTGCCCCAGGCGTCTGTTCTGGCCTCAGGTGTGACCAGCAATCTTTGGTGTACCTATTTCCCAGTAGCCTTTAAGCAATTTGGTATCTTATGTGGAATGCATTGCCAATATAATGCAATATGTTTCTAATTCTAGAACCAAGTCACTCTGCTGTAATTATTTACTGATATTAATGATGTGCCCACAGAAAGTCCTAAATGAAGAGGAAATGCACAAAAAGATGCTTTGCAAATCCTTCTCTTTTAGTATTAAAAAGCCTGAGGTCATATCTGAAAATTGCACTAATGGGGTACGGGAGAGGGGAACAGCAGTCCTATATATGCCATTGTGTATAACACTATATTTAACGAGGCCTGTTGTTCACATCATTGTGCCTGACATGTCAGGAAGATAGGAAAGCTCACAGTCCAAGCCAGAGGTTTTAATCTTTTTCAGTCTCTCTCTCTCTCTCTCTCTCTTTCTCTCTCTCTCTCTCTCTCTCTCTCTCTCACACACACACACACACACATACACGGCAACCAAAAACAGGGAAGGAACAGGAAGCTGTGACGATTTAAGTCAAACAGCCAACATGAAGGAAGTTTTCTCCAAGAAGATCTGGCGTTCCCTGCTATTCCAAACCTGAGTATGCTTCAGATTTCCAACGCAAGAAAATAAGGGTCTTGACCCAAAACACCCCATAGCCATTTCAACAATGACCAAGCCCAGTAAACTATGACCAAAGGCCAGAAAAATATTGGTTCTCACATTGGTATGATGGGCTACTGGCTGAAACAAGTGATATTACATTAATTAAAGGAGATACTTTGTTTTGCCAATGAATTTTTTTTTTTTAAACAAGTGGTATGCTTGACTGTGACAACCAAGAAGAGGTTAAATATTTGTCGACTATCGATGGAGTTAAATGGACTTGGTGTAGAAAACACATTCTCCCCATTGTCAATATTTTCTATATGGGCAGAACAATTTGTATTTGACATTTGTTGCCAAAATATTTTGTCATCTCAAGTGCTCAGAAACATATAAAGTATTATAATGGCATGCTTAATGGGGTAGTTTTAAAACAGTTATTACTTAAAATATTAAATTAAATTAAATTAAAATAAAATAAGCCATAAATATGAATGAATGCAAAAATATATGAATTAATGCAATATGGGGGCTTTTCTAAGATACAGGGCACTTAGCTTGATTCAATAAATGGTTATTATTAATACCATGTTTTCCTTATGAAGGGGTCCAGAAAAAGCCACGGTGGCATAAAAGATATTTTAAGTTGCAAGCATTTAAGTTCCTGAAACCCCGTATTTGTATAAAAGCAGGGTCTCCTAAAAGAATTCAGTTGTTGGGGCGCCTGGGTGGCTCAGTGGGTTAAAGCCACTGCCTTCAGCTCAGGTCATGATCCCAGGGTCCTGGGATTGAGCCCCGCATCGGGCTCCCTGCTCAGTAGAGAGCCTGCCTCCTCCTCTCTCTCTGCCTGCCTCTCTGCCCACTTTTGATCTCTGTCCGTCAAATAAATAAATAAAATCTTAAAAAAAAAGAATTCAGTTGTCATAAATCCTTTCCCCTCAAATAACTCTAATCTCTTCTTGGAGAGGAAGAGTCTCTGCCACACCCAAACATACACTACCACAAAACCATCACATCTGCCGTCTATTGTCCCAAGGGCCCATTTACTGTTCCGAAAAATCATTTGTTTTTCAATGCCGTTTTCTTCTGCTCCCCAACCCTGTTTCTAAGAAGTAAGTCATTTGTTCTAGAAGTGCTCCTCTGCTCTTCCCCATTTCCTATTAAAATAATATGTAAATCCCAGATTCCTCATTAAGTCAATAAAAAATCTTTTTTTTTCTTTTCTCCTGCTAATCTATTGTTTTATTTTTATTTTATTTTATTTATTTGCAGGCCTCCAGCATTAAACCTAAGAGGGTAGTTGGAAAGTATTTCCTCCCCAACACTTACTCTCTGAAACTTGCAAGGCGCTGTTTACATATTCACTTGTTTCATGTGTTATCTCATCCTCCCAAACTGGTTTTGTGATTGGACAACTCAAACTGAGAAAATAGAAGGACTCTGTTCACGGTCGAGGTGGGATTTTTAAAGCAGATGTCTCTGACCCCAAGTCCCATACTCTTTCTATTGAGCCTCTATATTGTTTTGATGGTTATGAGAAGGTTTTAAGAGAAGCTGCTTGATCTTGTTTGGATCTCTCTCTCATTGCTTAGTGACTAAACACCTCTGTGCTTCCAAACGACCCACTCCATCCATTTGTGATTCATGGCCATGTGACAAACCATGTGCTATATGATTATACATATATAAATCTGCATCACCAGGCAATATATTTCAGATAGGCTAGTATTACCTAGTGATGTAAACCTTTCTTTACAGACAAATTGAGATGGAGCCAACATAAACACACTTGAAACTCTGGATGTTACAAAAAGGCAGCTCTGTCCTCAAAATTGGAGTATTGTGTATTGTGTGCTCCCCAAGCCTGCAGTATAGTGGCTTCTAGTTCTGCATTTGCCACTAGTCGTGATTTTCTTTTTTTAAGTAAATCCCTCAGGCTCGCTGAACATCTGCTTTTTCACTGGGCACGTCCTATCGAAGCCTTTCCTCCTAAGATTGTTGTATCAACTGAGAAAATGTTGAGGAAAGAGGTGTTCAGAGGTTAAATCCCCATGGTGCTATAACTCTAAAAATCCTTACAAAACGTGTTGTTAGAGCTCACATATCTGGTGCTTCCCCAGTCGAGGTGTTGGGTCAACCACCCCCCGGCTCAGTCCGTGCCCTTAAGGGTTTGTTTTTCCCTAGAAACAGAGGCACGAACGGCGCCCTTCAAGACTCATGCTAGAAAGCACGGATAATAAATTATTAAGAGAACAAAGACTGAGCTCATCGAAAAGCTATTGCTCTGTGGGTAAATACAACCCCACTGTGTATTAAACAAAAATTAAACCCCATTTTCTTTTTTATAGTTAACTTGCCATCAATTCAAATAGAGAGAACAAGGCACTGGACACAGTTAATAGTCCGCAGACCGGCCTGGCCCGGCTTTGAAAGCATTTACGCTTTCCCGAAATGCTGCTTGTGCCCAATTATAACTCACTACTTACCATCTTCATAATTTAAATCTGTCTGCCCCTTAGGAGGGGGAATTTTTTTGCTAATCAAAGCCATGAATGCACCTTTTTCCTTTTGACAGCATTAAATTAAAGCTAAATGGTCGGTTTTGAATGAGTTACTGTGAAGAATAAAGGCATTAATGAGGTAATTTCATTATGGAGACTCACCCAGGCCTATGTGAAAGCGAGGGAAGTAAGTGGAGGGGAAAGCTGCAGAGGAAATTAGGGTTCCTTCCACCCTAATTAATGTTTGGGGGCATTTAGTACAGGCACCAAATTAACTGCTCCAAAGAACTCTCATTGAAAAAAAATACATTGTTGCCCTCCTGTGTAATTAGAAGATACTCCAAGGAGAACCCTCTGTGAGCATAAAGCCCGGCTTTAACTGATTCGGCTGCTCCCAGGGAACTGGCCATTAGAGAGGCTGAAGTTTAGGGAAGCGTCGGGCAGACAATATAAGATTGTTTAGGTCCTCGGCTCCCGGAGCTGTAAACAGGTAGCCTCTGAGTAAGGAATTATGAGACTCCCGGGAGGCCTGTCTTCCCAGCAAAACAGTCTTAAATGCATCCAAAAGGAAGAAAGAAAGGTGAATAGGCTCAGAGTGGTTAGCAAAGAGAATGTTCAATGCTTGTCTTAAGTGATTACATGAGGTTGCGCTGGCCTCTCTCATTGAGTTATCTTTATACTGCTTTTGTCTCCTCTAATTGGAGCTGATGAGGTGCTAATTGGAGGCCTTTTTTAAAGGCCCACTACTTTAATCATTGGAAAATCGGGGGAGACTGAGGGAGTGGAGTTAATGAGACCAAAAAAAGAAAAAAAAAAAAAGGAGAACTATAAAGTGTAGTCGGACCACAAAAAAATGCTGTCATCTGTGTGTCCAGGAGGGGTGAAAGGGAAAGGGAAATGGATGGAGTTGAATTTCAGATCTTTCCAGAGCATCTTCCCAGGTTAGCCAGAACAGGAATCACCGGGTGAGTCCGGCTGTGCCCGTCCTTTCATTCCCATATGCGGCTGAATTCAGGCTAAAACCTTTATGTTCCAACTCCCTGGCTCCTTTTCAGAACCCTGGGGAGAGACTGTACTGAGACAGGCCTGCATCATCCCGACCTTTGTCCCCCTTCTCAGACGGTGGGGGGAGGGGGGGAGTTCTCCTCCCGCCAGCTGGGTGTGATTTGCCAAGAGAACTACCCCTGGGTCCCAGGCGCGGAGTGAAACCTGGTCACGAACATTTATTTGCCTTCAAGGAGTAAGAATTAGTGAAAAGAAGGTAGCATTGACTTAACCAAGAGTGCCTCTGAGAGATGAAATTGTTGATTTCTTTTTCTGCTTCTTCTTTATGCTTTTCTATGCTTTCCAAATCTTTAGAATGAACCTGTGTAATTTTCATCATCAGAAAAATGACATCTTAATATCTTCAGTCAAGGGGACTGTTTACCTTTTTTATTTTTTATTTTTTTAAGATTTTATTTATTTATTTGACAGGCAGAAA
Organism: Mellivora capensis; assembly: GCA_004024625.1. Lineage (NCBI taxonomy): Eukaryota > Metazoa > Chordata > Mammalia > Carnivora > Mustelidae > Mellivora > Mellivora capensis. Next base: position 137,786 of record PISX010002559.1, on the reverse strand, counting down.
TCACAAGCAGGCAGAGAGACAGGCAGAGAGAGAAAGGGAAGCAGGCTCCCTGCTGAGCAGAGAGCCCAATGTGGGGCTCGATCCCAGGATCCTGAGATCATGACCTGAGCCGAAGGCAGAGGCTTAATGCACTGAGCCACCCAGGTGCCCCTACCTTTTTTAAAAAATTATTTTTATTAACATATAATGTATTATTGGCCCCAGGGGTACGGGTCTGTGAATCATCAGGCCTACACATTTCACAGCACTCACCATAGCACATACCTTCCCCAATGTCCATAACCCAACCACCCTATCCCTATCCCCCACCCCGAACTGTTTACCTTTTTAAGTAGCAAAGAAATGAGAGCCAAGTGTGTTGCAGGGAGGAGAGGCGTGCTGTAGAACAGTGGGCTTCCAGAATCACCTTCTGGCAGGCAGGGCGGCTGGCTTATCTGCTCTTGCTGTGTAACAGGACCCAGCAGAATGGAAGGCTGCCAGGGGGACTTGGAATTAAGCATTGAGAAGTGGGCTACCTGAGGCTGCCTTTGGATGCTCCCTTCCCTGATCTCTTGGAGGATTTAGAAAGTGTGCCGAAGGATTTAGCACTTTATATATTACCTCATTGTTGTCAAACCCTCCTTGCAGGTTAATTTCCTGACACACTGAAACTTACTTGAAGGCATAGCCCTGTGGTTTGTCTTCCACTCCCTCTTAAGTATTCAAGTGCTTAAGTTATCTTTCCATGCCGCCTCAATGTAAAATCCAGCCACGCCATAGGCATGGGTCAAAGAAATAGGAAGCTGACATGCCACAGGTCAGCCTGTCACTGTGAGCACGTGACATGTGCAAACCCTAGGGCAACCGCAGTTTATCCTTGTTGAAATGAGCTGATACACGTCAAGTGCTTGGAACAGAGCCTGGCATGCAGTTACATGTCAATAACTTAAAGCCAACACAAGGAGACTCAGGGAAAGACAAAAACCCGGGAAGCAGACAGACTCGCAAAAGGCAACAATGATTGTGCAGCATCTGGTCTGAAAATTGTGACCCAAAGGAAAAGTTTCGTTTAGGGGATGATATTTAGAATGAACATCATTTCCGTCATTTGTGGGCTGAGAAGGCAGCCGGCCAGTACCCTGGCTCTAGGTTGGTGAGACCACACTCCCCCCATGGAGAACCTTAGGATTGCCATGATAGAAAGACCCCTACAGGAGCCACTGGTCTGCAGAGGAAGAAGTGAGGAACTGAGAGGGGCTGAGTCCACACCAGACAAGATCTTCAGCCTACCAAGTCAATGCTTTTTTCCCCAAATACCATGCCCCACAGGACCAGAAACTGGCCAATCTCCTCCTCAGAAGTCCCTGAGTACCTTGGATTAGAACAGGAGAGCCCCGCTGTCCGTTGCATACACACGCATGCATCTGCACGCATATTTTGACACCTAGACCTGGGATGTCAGCGCCAGCTGGGGGGACATCGTGCTCTAATCTTACACGGACAGTTTGAAAATCAAGAGGAAACTCTCTGTGTGTCCCAGTGGATCTCCATCAGATCGACACATTCAGTCGCTCACAAAGCCAGCAAACCTGGGATGCCTGCCAAGGGCCACCTGAGCTGAGTGTAGGGGACATGAAAGTGAACAAAATCCCACACAACCTGCCCTCATGGAACTTCTTGTCCAGGGCGGGAGGCAGGCGTCCCACAAATATTTACACAAGAGATGCTCTGATTTCTGATGCTGTCATAAATGCTATGGGGGAAGGCTCGCAGCGTGCGAGGCCAGAGTGTGGGCGCTGGAGGACACGTTCACCAAGGTTTCCAGGTGACACTGAGGCAGGTGCTTTGAGCTCCAGCCAGCAGACAGCAAAGCCTCCCCTCAGGTGCTACTAAAGCAGCTTCTAATGAGTTAATGAGCTGCCTGAGGATGGGGGGGCAACTAGGTGGGGGGAGGGGCAGGGGGAGGGGAGGAGGGAGAGGGAGGAAGGACACACCACGGTCTGCAGATCCTCAGCAGGTGCTTCAGCAGGAAGCTGGGGAAGCTATCTGCCAGCTGACGGCAGCTTCTGAAAGAGCGAGCAGCGGGGTCAATCAATGTGGCCTCCATCAGTTCCGTGGCTGTGTTTTTTAATATTAAAAAAAAAACAGAACGAGTCATCTGACAATGTTTTTGTTTTACAGATTAATTTGATAAAATAATTTGCACAGATAGAAAGTAAACTGAACTTAGACAATGATTTAATTAACGTCTATGGGAAAATACCTTTATATGAACTGAGACACATGAGAGCCAGAAATTAAGATCTCCACATTTTTAAAAAGATTTTCTTTTTTTTTAACTAGAGAGAGAGAGAGCAGGGGGAGCAGCAGGCAGAGGGAGAGGGGGAAGCAGGCTCCCCAACTGAGCAGGGAGTCCAACTCGGGGCTTGATCCCAGGCCCTGGGATCATGGCCTGAGCTGAAGGCAGACGCCTAACCGCCTGAGCCACCCAGGCGCCCCCAATATCTCAGCATTTTAGCGTGAGAGGGGAATTTGAAGATCGCAGAGACACGTCTCCCAATTGGACAAGGAAGAGAGGAAGATCCAGAAAGGTAAATGACTTCCTCTCAGATCATGCCAATGGCAAGATTAGAGAATGGGGCTCCTGGATCATAAATGAAATAGATTAAAATGCATCAAATACATCAAAAGCCATGAGTTCAAAATGATACCACCAAACAGAAAAACAATGAAAGCAAGCAACAGAAACAGAGAGGTCACTTCTGGATGATGCCTGGGAACTAACTCTTTGGTTTGGAACCGTTTAACTGTCTTGTCCCTGCATTTCAAACCTCTTTGGAGTGTGGGCTGTGCTCTGTGATGTCAGAGGAGGGGAAAGATGTGATCTGACCAGCTTGTGTTAAGCAGGTTCTGAAGGGGGTTGGGGGAGTGCAAAGGCAAAATCTGGCGGGTGGCAGGTGACAGGTATCAGAGAGGCCATGACAGCCTGGAGGTAACACAGCAGCAGGAATGGAAGGGAGGAAGGAGCATGAGGCCTCCCATCTGGAATGGCTGGAAGGGCGCTTTCTGCCAAAAGGATTCTAGTGCCTAACGGGAATTTAGCCGAAGGAGGAGGACCTCAATGCCAAAGGCTCCACAGGATGGCCTGTGGGCAGCAGTAGAAGGGACTAAAGCTGTTCTGGAGAAGAGAAGCTTTAAGGGCAGAGGGCAGAATTCGGGAGTTCAGAGGTGATCCTGGTGCACACTGGGAGTGACGGGGGACCGCTTCCTGGAGAAGACAGAACTTGACTGAGTTCCAAAGATTAATCAGTAAGTTCGGATAGACAGAGGGTCCTCCGTGACATGACCCTCTTACCTAGACATGGTTTTGATGTTAGATTTTGGTTTGTCAATTTTATTTTGCTTCTACATCATTTTGGTAGCATTTACTTACCATATATTTGGTTTTTTCCTTAATTTTGATCCAAATATTTATTAAACATATTTTATATGCCAAAAAAAAAAAAAGAATGTCATCATCTTATCAAACCCAGTGAAATAATGGATGGAGGAAGGGATCATCAGTGGCTGCCCCGAACCAGACATGATGTGTCTCTTCATAGAAGTACACTTTCCTCAGTGCCTACAAACTATTCTTGCCAAAAATCCCAACAAGGTTGGTCGTGCTTCTGATGGCTCCGCATTCTCCAAGATAACCTTTGTCCAGGGCTCAGAAGTGCTCACTGTTTTGCAATAACAATATTCCTAACTGGTCCTCTAGCATCTTGTGGTCCTCCAGATGCCTCATCTCAAAGCCCCAGAACAATCCATGTAAAATATATATTTATGTGCGTCTCTCCCCTGGTCTAATGGACTAGGCCCTGCTGTGGGTTGAATTGTATCTCCCCGCCCCCAACAAAAGATATGTTCTAGCCCTAACCCCCAGTACCTATGAATGTGACCTCACTTGGAAACAGGGTTTTTTCAGAGGCAATCAAGTTAAAATGAGGTCATCTGGGATTAGGGTAACTTTAATCAATGACTAGTGTCCTTATGAGAAGAATCAAATTAGACACAGAAACACAGAGGGAAGATGATCACGTGAACTCGGAGTCTGCAACTGGAGTGAGGTAGCCACAGTCAAGAAATGCCACAAATCACTGGCAGCCACCGGAAGCTCGGAGCTCTCCCACGCATCTGCAGGGATGACACCCTCATCCCCTTTGACCTCTGTACATATCGTTCCCTCTGGCTACAGTGATCCCTTTCCTGATCTACTCAGATGTTCCCCAGTCTTCGAAACCTCACGGTTCCACCCAGGCAGAACTGAAGTCCTTCTGGGACCCCAAAGCACTCTGTGCCTGCCTCTTACTTTGTGTTGGCCAGGCAGCACTGCTGTGGATTCCCTACCAGATGTGAGCCCTACCGTAGACAGGAGAAGGTCTAACTCACTCCATCATCCCAGCACCCTGCAGAGTAACAGTAATTGCAGTGAATGGGATTGAGTGAATCAGGTTCCAAGCATTGCTCCAAGTCTTGTCTACACATTGACTTAGTACATTCGCACCAACACTGAATCACTGTCCCCATTTTACAGATGGGAAAACAGAGGCACAGAAAATTAAGTGACTTGCCCAGTATCACACACAATAAATGGTGGTAGCATGATTCAAGACCACGCCAGACAGAGCTCTCATGCTTTACTGCCTCTAGGGACATGGAATAGTAATAGGTGAGCAGGAGATGGGACAAGGGCGGTGACAAATAAATGAACAGATTTGCAAAACTTCACTCGATAGGTGTTCATAATCTTCCCTTTAAATTTATTTTTTAAAGATTTTATTTATTTATTTGAGAGAGAAAGTGAGAAAAAGAGAAAGAGAGAGCATGAGTGGGGGTGGGGGGAAGAGCAGAGGGAGAGGGAGAAGCAGACTCCCTGCTGAGTGGGGAGCCCAACGTGGGCCTGGGTCCCAGGATCCTAGGATCATGATCAGAGCTGAAGACAGACGCCCAACTGACTGAGCCACCCAGGTACCCCAGGTGTTCATAATCTTAATCTAACCAAGTCATCATTCTCCCATGCTTCCCAAGTTACCACCCCAGAGTTGGAAGCACAATTTGAGAATGTGTCTGAATGACGTTGCATATGGCACGGCAAAGGGAACCCGGTGGTTTCTGCGTGATCTGCAGTTCATCCATACATGAACCCAGTTGTGGAAATTGACTTTCTGTCCACAGAGCTCCCTCTGGCCATGGCCTCTAACTCCTTGATTTCTTTTCTCTCTCCTACCTTTTGTCACTTTCCCACACTCATTGACTCTACCTTCCTTTGCTTGACCTTGCTGAACTGCATTTGACTTGGTTCATATTCAGTTAGCCAAGCATATTCTAATTTTAGCTTTCAACTAGGTACTCCGAGGTCCATTAGCTTGTTTTCTCAAAACAATGTAGGTGCATTTCAAGGTTTTACTATGCTGCTCATCAATGAAATGCTACAAAATTAAAACACCACTTAGCAACCACAGGCCGCACCCACAAGTGGCCTAGAAGACGTACCATCTGATGTGTTTTCCACTCTTGTTTTTTTTTTACAAATTTATTTATTTGAAACAGTGGGCGGGGGGGGGAGGTTTGGAGAGTAAGCACAAGCAAGGGGAGCAGCAGGCAGAGGCACATGCGGGCTCCCTGCTGAGCAAAGAGCCCAATGTGGGGCTCAATCCCAAGACCCCGGGATCACAACTCAAGCCGAAGGCAGCTGCTTAACCCATTGAGCCACGAGGTGCCCCCCACTTTTGTTCTTTACAGTCCATTTTAAAAAGACAGTACAGTACACATAACATAAAATTTACCGTTAGTGACATTTAGTGCACTTACAGTGTTGTCCAACCATCACCACCGTCTAGCTCCTGAACATTTTTCATCACCCCTAGCGGGAATCCTGTACCCTGGAAGCAGACCCTCTCCATCCTCCCTCCCCCGTGCCCCTGGGAACCACCAGTCTGCTTTTCGTCCTCATAGATTTGCCTATTTTGAATACTTCTTATAAATGGAACCATGTAGTAAGTGACCTATCGTGTCTGGTTCTTTCACTTAGCATACATGTTTTCAAGGGTCATGTGTATCATAACACACATGCGCTCTGCATGCCTTTTAGGACTGAGTAATACACCATTAGCCGAATACTTCACCATTTGTTTACCTGCAGCCGCTAATGGACCTTTGAGCTGTCTCCAACTTTCAGCTATTGCAAATAGTGCTGTTATGAACATGCGCTGACAAGTTTCTCTTTGAACACCTGTTTGCAACTCTTTTGGAGACATAACCTCAGGAGTGGAATTGCTGGGTCACGTGATAACTTACGTTTGCGTGGTTGAGCAATAGGCAGGCTGGTTCCCAAAACACCACACTGTTTCACATTCTCATCAGCAATGTATGAGCATTCCCGCTTCTCCACAACCTTACCTATACCTCCCTTCTTTTCTTTTCTTTTTTTTTTTTAATTGTGGCCATCTTACCAGGTGTGCTTAGAGTCCTTTTAAAGCATGAATATGATGATAGCAGTGGTTCTCCAAGTGTTATGTACATGCGCAGACCTGGTGATCTTGTTATGATACAGATTCTGATTCCCTTGGTCTGGGGTGGGATCTGAGATCTGCATTTCTTTCTTTTTAGAAATTTTACTTATTTATTTTTGCACCCATGCATGTATAAGAGAGAAAGAGAATATAAGCACATGAGTGTGGAGGGGAGCTGTGCAGAGGGAGAAGCAGAATCCCTGCTGAGCAGGGAGCCCAAAGTGGGATTTGATCCGGGGACCCTAGGATCATTACCTGAGCCAAAGGCAGACATCTAACCAACTGAGCCACCCAGGCGCCCTGAGATCTGCATTTCTTTTTCTTTTTTTTTTTAAAGATTTTATTTATTTATTTGACAGACAGAGATAACAAGTAGGCAGAGAGGCAGGCAGAACGAGAGGGGGAAGCAGGGTCCCTTCTGAGCAGAGAGGCCCATGCAGGACTTGATCCCAGGACCCTGAGATCATGACCTAAGCCGAAGGCAGAGGCTTAACCCACTGAGCCACCCAGGTGCCCTGAGATCTGCATTTCTAACAAACTTCTGGATGATACTGGGACCACTGGTCCATGAGATTCATTTAATGCGGCGCAGATCACAGAGGAAGATTGTAGTAGTCACTTGCTGAAAACACTCCAGCACTCTTCATCTGTAATTCGAATAAGATTCAAACCCCTCACCATGTTCAGAATGAACCTGCAATCTCCCAGCATAGTCTCCTATCCCTTTCCAACTTTGGACCACACCCCAGTCATTCTGGGTTTCTGTTTTGCCACAAGCCACAGCTTTCCTGCCCCAGGGACTTTGCACTTTCTGTCCCTTCTGCCTGGGACACTCTGTCCCCTGATCCTCACTTGGCTGCCTGTATATGCCTCAGTCCTCAGATCAAATGTCTCCCCATTGTGAGGCCTTCCCAGAGCCCTCCATCTGCCCACCCAGCCCCACCAGTCACTCTCAATCCCATTTCTGTTGGCTTTTGGTATTGTTGTTGGGTTTTATGACATTTATCAATACCACAGTTTGAAATTTTCTTTAAAAAAAAATCTGTTGATAGTTTTATTGTCTGTCTCCTGTTAAGAACGTGTAACACACCGTGAGAACAAGGTCTCCTCTGTCTGGCTCATTGCTCTACCCCTAAGGCTTGAGCAGCGCTCAACACATAGAGGAATATAATAAATGGTAATCAGGTGAGTTAATCAGTTGATTGCAGTTTTAGGCCCTGGTTATGGTTTTTAGATGTGGTGACGCATATCTGAAATTTAACCCAGAGAAGGTTATAAATCATGACCATAATTATAGGCACAGAGCACCTTCCTGCATACTTCCAGACCATTTAAATAGTCATCAGACAAAAGGCTTCCTTTTACTTTTACCTCCCCACTGGCTTGTGTGTTGTATCTGCTCCCAGATCTACTCTCCTCCCCACCCCAGTGCTTTTTGCAGCTGTTTACAAATACGGAAAGGAAAGTAGGAAGCCCCCCTACCTCCACCCGTCCCAATTCTCTTTACAGTGCACATGTGTGGGCGGAGTGAGAATCTCACCCCGGTTTCCTCCACCCCTACTAAGAGCCTTCCCCAGCCCCATCCCACACAGCAGCAAGTTGTCCTCACTTGAGTGTCTCCACTATACCACGAAATGTTTTCAGTTTCCCTCCATGGAGCTGGTATCTCTTTCTTCTCCTTTGCCTTTAGGCCTAAAGAGTGAATTTCTCTGGCCCTTCCATGGGGCCCTGCTTCTCACGCAGCAATCTTATCTGAGTCTCAACTCCCCAGAGCCTTTGTGAGTTTTGTATAAGGTCCTTTTGTCTTTCTTGGGGGGGGTCCCCAACACTGGGCATTCATTCCTTTATCATGAAAACAGCTTCCTAGAGAGACACACAATGTTCATAAATCCCATCAGCTTGTATATCTCTGTTTTGTGGAATCATAAGACTCCCCAAAACCGTGAAATCTGTCCTTTTCCAATTTGGTGTCACCTTAAAGTGAGTTGTCTCTTTCCAGTTCCTGTCATCTAAACCTGGTAAGTTTCGGATCATTTTCATCTCTCACATACTCAAATCTGTCCTGAAATGCTCAAAAATGTGGTAGTGTACCTCGGCGGATGGGGAAAACACAGCATACTAGGCTGATTTTCCTGGGAAGGAGGTTGTAGTAAATCTTTGCTAAAATATCTTCCCCGTTCTTTACTCTTTTCTGCCTTAACCCAGAAGTTCATCACCCTCTGCTTCTTGTCTGTCTCTTCATTTAGTGATTATGAGCTGAAATTTTTGATGCCAAGGTTTCCCTGAGTGCTGTGTTTTAGTCTACCATGCCATTGGCCTTCGCGATAAACCATCTTACATGCTACTAGCTTTCTTTCTTATTACCAAATATCCAAGAACGTTCGGCATCCCATGTAAAAGCAGCATCCGTCAGGTCATGATCCCAGGTCCTGGGATGGAGCCCCACATCGGGCTCTCTGCTCAGCGGGGAGCCTGCTTCCCCCCAACCCCTCTCTGCCTGCCTCTCTGCCTACTTGTGATCTCTGTCTGTCAAATGAATAAAATAAATCTTTAAAAAAAAAAAAAAGCAGCATCTGGCTGCTTTTCCCTCTCTCGGGGTTTACGGTATATTCCTGCTTGCTCACTGGTCTTCTCCACCAGTCTGGGGACTCCCGCGGTCAGAGACCATATCTCATTTATCTTGCTATCTCCAGCATCCAACACAGTGCACACCTTGCAACTGATTCTTTGTAACTGTTCATAGAATATTGACAAAATATGCATGATTCACAAGCAAAGAGTCCCAAAACCAAGGGCAAGCGAGACCGAACTTACAGTTGAGTGTGAAATGCGTTTCAGTAAGCTTCCGAAGGCGGGAAGTGAACAGGGTTCACGGAGTTGTAGAAAGCTCTGTGAAATTAACACAAGACCCAACCTCGAACACTGGGAAAAATGAGGCCTCTTAAGGAGTCAGTGAGGTGCCGTAGGTCTCCAACCTGTCCCACTTAGGTTTCGTCCCCACCTTCCCAAAGCACTTCCTCATTAGGTCCCCGGCACCCTTCCCTTCCACCTTTACCAACCTGGTCAGAAATCCTCTTATGGTGCTTATCTGTGCAACCTTATCTTATTTTTTAGCTCAGCGTGAGATTTCAAAGCCTCTGATGCACAATGCTACCTTTGTCTCCTCTTCCAAAGGTCCCTTGGGCCAATCTCCCAGCCTGGTATAGTTACTGAGGCTGCCCCTCTGGAGAAACTAGGCTGTGGGGTAATTAGGTCATAGGAAGCCCTGGACCCAGAGGATTCAGCTGGAGACAAGTCTAAAATTCATAAATAAAGATTGGCGTAGCCTGGATTCAAGAGAAGCTAATTTTACATCTGTAGACTTGATCTAGCAGAATAGTGACAATTACATCATTTCTCTAAAGGTTTAGCCTGCTATGGCTTTTGAAGCATTTATTTTCTATCACTGAATCATTCAGTAGCAAATAATTGTTATTTCTATTTCCCGGGCTCTAACGGGTCTGGGAGCCAGTTACCATTCCCAGTTCATTAACCGACTTGGCCTTTGCATTAGCAGCCCCTCCACCGGGGGTTGCCTTGGAGACAAAGCTTCCTGTGGGTAATCCAAGATTATCTAGCTCTTTATCCTGCATGTGACCCTTAATTACTTGCTAAATTAGAACGGTTTTCTGAAAATCACAAGCGGAGGTTAATATGTTCTTCCAGAGCTGGTCGAGCTAAGATGACACTGAATTCACAGGGAATTCAAGTTACGTGATCCCTGAAGGCGTCTCTTTGAGTAAGAAGATGAACTCTCCCCCTGGGAGGCATGGCCCCCCCATAAAGCCCCTGTCACTCACGGTTCCTCCGCCTGCTTTTCTAGTTGCGGTTTAATCTCCTCGGGACAATTCACTATGTCAATATTGAGCAGACTCATTCTGGTGCAGGATCCTGCCTCCATTTGTCTTTGATAACTAACTGCTTTAAATTTAAGTACATATTTTTACCATAATTGCACGGTTTTACTCTATGCATTTCATCTGTGCAATCATCAAGCTTCATGTACCAATTTGGGACGAGCAAGGGAACGGGAGAAACTATTTTTAAAAACAGAAGTAAACACTTTGGGGGAAAAAGTTGGGGCACTAGCGTGTCCTCCCTTATATTATGTAGGCCTCAAAGGGAGATTAGTTGAAGGAGGGACCTTCAGAACGCACCTAATAAGATGCCTCTTCAGATGGTTTTTGGAAGTAAAATATGAGCAAATGCAGGTATTGAGTGAGAATATCATGATAGCATGCAATTTAGCATTACTGGCGGTTTATTCTTCTAGAATGTACCGAAACCATCGAGTGTAGTTCTAGAAGTTAAGAAAAGAAACTGTCTTAACATTTAAAATATTATGAGTAGTTCTCAACATAAAAGTAACAAACTAGAAATAGTGGAGACCTTAGAATCTCATAGGCATTCATTCCAGAAGTGTTTAGGAAACAACTGAATTGAATGTGTTAGAAATAAACACATTAAGAAAGCAAGAAGGAAAGAAAGAAAGAAAGAAAGAAAGAAAGAAAGAAAGAAAGAAAGAAATGCCATTGGTGATTGGACACCTCATATTATTCATGTAGATTTTGAAGTTGTTGTCAAATTACTAAAGTCCTATTCAACCGGAATGTTCACTAATGACATATAAGGCTTTGTGTGTTCATGATTACATTCCTCAGCGGAATGACACCTTTAAAAATATTTAAGTATCTGTTGTGTATAAGACATCAGCAGCCCTCATTTTGCCCGTACATAGTGGTTAAAGGAGGAATTAGCAGAGAAGTCCTATGAAAATCACTTTAATAGATTTGATCATAGCTTAATCATGGCATGGGTTGAAATACCCAGAAATTGATGATGGTACATTCAGATTAGGCATCAGTGAATTTGTTTTTAGAGAGAAGTTTGGCAAATCTTGGAGTGGTTTCTAATGGGAACATAATTTCTTTGATAACGTTTTTCAGTAGTCTCGTTCACCATTTCCAAAAGCGCGTTCCACAAGACAGGAGTCCTGCTATATGTGAACAGCCTCATGCAAAAAGGCTCCTGTGACCAAATAGCTTTGGTAAATGTATTAAAACAAAATCATTTGGGCTTCACCACTAGGGAATTTCTATGAGCTTTTAACATTTTAATGTGCATAGGCAAGCTCAAGTCTCCTACACTCATTTGCTTATAAAACTTTTATCCTCATAGTATCTCATAGCATCTCTTGGCACTGGGGAGTTTTAAGCAGCACACTCTGGGAAACATTTATTTGTTTCCCTTACTGTGATTTGACGAATGGGGGTAGATACAAATGATACAAAGATTGACCAATCAAACATTCCGTTATTACACACTCACCTATAAAAGGTACCCTAATTAAAAACCATCCTGACAAGGATTTAAGCAAATTGCTTATGGCTCTGTCCTAGCAGTTACACACCAGGCTCACAGAGACAATAATGACTCCAAAAGCCAGGAGAGGCAATCTAGAGAGGGGACACGACTGTTCTGTCTGAGACTTGGTCCAACTCTGTGCTTATCTTCCTTAGAAACCTTACATCTGCATCCCTGTTGATTAAAAAGACCTGATTATTTGAACTATGATGTAATCTTGAACTGAAAATTCTTTCTCCTTATAGTCATGTTACCATGTCCTCCTAATTTAGATCACTCTTTGATCTTGCATCCTTAATAACATATAAAATCTATGACATTATCATGTTCTTTCTTAAACAAGTGTAGGAGATGCTGTTGGTTGCCTTCTGATCTTTCATTTCAACCCTCTTCTTTCTAAACTGGACCTAACTTTGGTCAGATACTCACATAGCCCATGTGGCTCATGGGAGCCAACTCCATCCCCAGTTCCTGAGGTAGATCATGATTTGCCTAAACCAGTGATTCTCAATGTGTGATCCCCAAACAAGCAGCATTAGCATCACTGGAACTTGCTAGCAATGCAAATCCGTAAGCCCCATCCTTGACCTACTCAATTAGGAATGTCGCAGGTGGAGTTCCACAGGTAATTCTGAATCACACTAAGATTTGAGGACCACCGTTCTTAACCAAATCTAGTAATCCCATACTCTTATCGGTAATTGATTCAGTGTGTGGTCTTCCCTTGGCTGCTGTTAATGTTCCAAAGATGGGCATGTAACCTAAGCTGAATAAAGAACAGAAGTTTGGGGGCACCTTGGTGGCTCAGTTGTTTAAGTGCCCGACTCTTGATTTCAGCTCATGTCATGATCTCAGTGTCCTGGGATCAGCCCAGCATCAGGCTCCACGTTCAGTGCAACATCTGCTTGAGATTCTCTCCCTCTCCCTCCCCCTCAACCCCTTCCCCTGCTGTGCAAGCTCTCTCTCTCTCTCTCTCTTGCAAATAAATAAATACAATCTTTACCCCCCTCCCCCCAAAAAAGAATAGAAGAACAAATTCCAAGGTTGGAAGAGATTTTTTTCTCTCTCCCATGGAATATGAAGAAGGAACCCCCATCTCAGAGGTTGGAGAGAAGACTGAGGACAAAGTGAATACAAGTTAGAGTCAAGGAAATTTCAAAGATGTACAGCAGAGCCTTGTACCCAGTCCTATCTGTAATTTACAGTTCTGGGGAAAGCTTACAGTTTATGTTATTGTTTCAGACACTTTATTTTTTTTTAAGATTTTACTTATTTATCTGACAGAGAGAGATCACAAGTACACAGAGAAGCAGTCAGAGAGAGAGGGAAGCAGGCTCCCTGGAAGCAGGCTCCCTGCTCAGCAGGGAGCCCGATGCAGGACTCGATCCCAGGACCCTGAGATCATGACCCGAGCCGAAGGCAGCGGCTTAACCCACTGAGCCACCCAGGCGCCCTGTTTCAGACACTTTAAACTGAATTGGTCTTTTTTGTCATTGTTTTGTTTTGTTTTTGTAGCCCCAAGCATCCCATTTATTAAAGGATGTATACTAATTTTCTCATTGTTTAAGATTAAATCTGAATTCTCTATACAGGTTGTATTCTTACTGCCTTGCCTCTAGTAATTGGCAAGTGCAGTATTCAATTATGCTTAATGAGTGATACAAGTGGACACACGCATGAATGATCATGCGCTGAAGGATCAAGCAGATAACATCATTGTCATTTTCTTATCAAATATGATTGATTTAGAGTCATGAGGAGGTCCCTGAAATAGTTAATCCATTAATGCAAATAATGAACATTCATGTAGCCTTAATTTTATTTATTTATTTTTGTATATTTATTTGACAGAGAGAGGGAACACAAGCAGGGGGAGTGAGAAGCAGGCTTCTCCCTGAGCAGGGAGTCCAAACTGGGGCTGGATCCCAGGACCCTGGGATCATGACCCAAGCCAAAGGCAGACGCTTAACAACTGAGCCACCCAGGTGCCCCTGTAGCCTTAGTTTTAATGCAATATTTGCTGCAAATAAGTGAATTTTTTTCCAGCCAGTTTAAATGAAAATGAGGATCTATTATAAGGTTATTGAAGTGTCTCATGGACCACAGAGTTTTATCCCTGACTCTAGCCGACAAGAATGAGTACCACTGGTAAGGGTAATATAGATGGGTTTCAAAAAAAATTGTTTTTTTAATTGATCACCAATTATGGAAAAACAACACATTGATCCACAGAAAAGATGCCTCCCACTCTGCTCCTGGTCTTTTTACTCATTTAAGAGCAAAGCAACACCATAGATTTGTTGAGTGGGACAGTCCAGTCAGTCTTCTGGCATCTAAGACACTAAAACCAGGAGAGGCACACAGTGAGTCACTGTTCTTACCAAGAAGGAGTTACAAGGAATCAGTTTCCAAAGTGAGCTACTTCATGTCTTATCTCTGTGCTGGGCTCAGTAGGATGGGGAGAGACTTCCGTAATTTATATCCCCTTTCTGGCTTAAAAATTGGAGCTTAATTTTTTTGAAAATTGACTCAGGCACTAGAGGGTGGTAGAAAATCCCTTCTTGCTGTATTTTACAAAACTAAGATATTAAAGACAAAAGACAAACAAACAAAAAAAACCCAACCTTATGGTATTGACCCAAAGGTAAAATGTCATCCTGTTGTAAAGAAGCGAAGAGAAGCTGTTCGTGACTGATTTATAATTGGGAAAAACTTGAAGAAGGGCTTTTAAGATGTTCAATGTGTTATTTGAGGGAAGACAGACATATAGTTTAAGAAAGAGGACTGTTTCTTATAAATGAAATAGCTAGGGCAAAGCCTCGATGTTAAATGAAAATGCTGGGTTAATTTCCTCCTAAATGAGTAAATGTATGTGTATCACCCTGAAGGGGGCCTGATACATAGTAGCTCTGAATACATGGGAGCTATGATATCGGTTAGGATTGCAGGTAACAAAACCTAGAAATAATAGCTTAAATGAGTGAGAGTCTTATCTCAGAAAACAGAAGTCTGGAGATAGGCAGACTTGGCCTTCCAGAGAGCTCAAGGGAATCATTAAAGATCGGGGCTCCTCTGGCTTCTTGGGCCATCATTTTTAATGGTCACAAGATGGCTGCTGTTCTCTAGGCATTGCATACACTTTCAGGCAGGAAGCCCTACAAACAGGGAAAAGGAAAAGTCTTCACCCAGTGAGGTTTTACCTTTTTATTTGGTATCTGACTCTCTCCTCGGGCATTTCTGCCTCTCATTAAATGTCCTGCAGTCTGGAGAAATTAGTATTTCAGCTGTACACCTTGCCACCCTGAACAAAATGGTGTTCTGAACAGAACAAAAGGAGGAACGGATAGTGTGTCAGTGTTTAGTAATATCCGCCTAGGCAATCATTACTTCAACTGAAAGGCAAACCGAAGGAAATACAAAGTGGCCCGTGTGATGAGGTGAGGTTAGGAGAGAAATAGGTAAAGCCTTCTGTTTTGAATTTATTCACTGCGGCAAGTTCTCTTGTGTCTTTTATTTCAATTGCCCTACTCTGGTCTCAGACACTAGTCATCTCTCCTCTAGGGGTTCTCTCTCAACAAGAACCTCCCCCTGTTTTTTTTCTCCTTTAAGACCACTACAGATACTACCCATTTTCAAGGGGAATAGGCAAACTCCCTAGCTTAATATTCATGGCTCTCCGTGTGAAATGCCTGAACACAGGTTGATGGAGCTTAGTAGGGTGGGATCATCCTATCACCAAACTATGCCTTGTTTCTGGAAAGACTTGTTTCGACAATGAAAACCAGCTACTGAACAATCGTTATCACATCAGACTTTCTTCTAACAAATACTGAAATGGTTTATTATAGCCAGACAGGACAGATGTGGTGAGTAGGTCCACAGGTGTTAGGGCTCAGGAATTCCATCTTTTTTTTTTTTTTTCCAAATTCATGAGCGACAGAGAGAGAGAAGCAGGCACCGTAGGGACCAAGGGAGTCCCATGAGGGACTCCATGGCAGGACCCTGAACGCAGACGCTTAACCCACTGAGCCACCCAGGCACTCTCCAGAATCCCACCTCTAAGGCATGTCATGAGGCAGGAAAAAGATTGTTACTATTTTTTTTTTTTTTAGAGGAAAAAGATTCCTGCAGGTAGGAATGTGGTCCACTCCTCCAACACTCCTGATCACGTGGGAAGGGAATGTTGCAATGTTGGAGACCCTTTCCCGCCCCAAAGAGGACGGGAGGAGCTCGCAGACAGCACCGCCTCCAGGCCCCGCCCCCTCCCGTGGGGCTCCGCCCACCGATGCCCCGAGGCCGCCGTGGGCTAGCCGAGTCCGGGGGCGGGGCTCACCCTTGCCCTCGGGGTCTCTCGGGCTCCGCCAATCAGCGAGCGCCCTGTTGGCCGTCCGCAGCTCCCGCGCCCCTCCTCCTCCCGCCGGCCTCTGCTTCCTAGAATCCAAGATGGCGGGATCCAGGCAAAGGGGTCCCCAGGCCAGAGTTCGGCCTCTTTTCTGCGCCCTGCTGCTGTCGCTTAGTCGCTTCGCCGGGAGCGACGGCATGGGAGGCGACCCTGCGGCTACTGGTGCCGCGGGCACCGCAGCCGCGTCGCCACACCGGCGTTTCGAGTACAAATACAGCTTCAAGGGACCGCACCTGGTGCAGAGCGACGGGACAGTGCCCTTCTGGGCCCACGCGGGGAGTAAGCCGGGAAAGAGGGCGGGGGGCCAGGGTCCCTTTCCCGCCTTGGGTCTCCTCTTCTCTACCCTCTCCCTGCGGCACACCAATGGCGCGGTGGACCCTTCTCAGCAGCCCCTCCTGCAGGTCGGCTCTGGTCCGCAGGGCTCTCCGCCTGCGCCCCGCTCTTCCTCGGGTTCTGCCCACCGCTCGTCCTCCTGTCCTCCTTTCTTTGATCTCGCCGTTCTTTCCGTTCGGTCTCGAGGTGTTTTGTTAACTTTCCTATACTTCAAGCATTCAAACTCTCGTCTAAGCATCACGTTTCACCCTAAACGCCTCGTCCCAACGCGAACGTCCCGCAGCCCCACCCCCGGCCATCCCAACCTGAGACCCGTTCGTGGAGCTTCCCTACCTCCTTTCCCGCTGCTCCTCGGTCCTCCCCTGCTGTCTTGTCTCCGGTGCTAGCAGTGGTCAGTGCTCCAGTGTGTACCCCCGATGACTCTAGAGAGGGCATATGTTGGCTTTAAAGTAGTTTTTTTTAAGTCTTATGTCCGAGGACATTGTTACACTACTGGAACTACTACACCTTGACTTTGCCTCTTTCAGTGACTTGGTGTGGTCTTTGATCTTCTCAGTTGTATTAACACGTTATGTCCCAAGAGTTGCACCCATCCGTTTATTTAGAAGAAGGGATATATTTTTTGGTGTTGTTTCTGCACTTAATACATGAAAATACCATTACATATACAGCCTCTTCAGAGTTACAGCTGGTTTTTTTTTAATTGAAAGCAATATGTGCTCCATGTTTTATTCCTTTTGTGTGTTTGTCACTGTGAGTAGATGAGAGAGCCTTGCTAGCCATTTACATATGTGAAAGAAAACGTATCTGTACTTTCTAGTGCTGATGTGTCACTGCTGACTAAGGAATCAGCCCTCACACTTGGCTTAAGCTCTGTTCAGTGACCATCAGATGCATCCTTCGAAACAAGTGGCAAATGCCTTTTTATGGGGTGAGAAGTTCTGTCATTTTGAGTTCCATTCATTTTGTGTAATTAAACAGTCATTTATAAAAGGGTTGTATACCTTGTTTTAGAATGTCAGGTGCTTGAAACAAAATATTCCATTTCCAGAAAGTAATTACTGAGTAGGAAACACACTCTAAGGAAGGACCATTTCACTGAAATTAATATATAATTTGAAGGTAAAAATTTCAATTTGACTTCATGACCAAGTTATTAAGTATTTAAAGTAGAGTACAATTATTTTGTTTCTCAGCAGGCATTTTCTATGTGCCCGCTCATCAGGGATATATTGCTGGGCTTTTGTTATCAAGGTAACATTGTTCCTAATACACAAAGATGCTGCAGGTGTACCAAACACAAGTTTTGGGGGTTTTGGGTTTTTGTTTTGGAATGATGCTGAAGTTTTCAATAGTGGTGATGAATTTGCTCACACTTTTTTTCACTTCTGCATCTCTTCCTTGCCTGCTTTTTCTTCTGTCTTTCACACTTAACACCACATACATCAGCCAATTAATAATGTTAACTACTCAAATTAGCTAACTTGACTCTCTCTAAAGAGCCTATATCCAACTAAGCTTGTCTGCTGCAAAAATGTCAGGTCGTATCCCTGGATGAATTAAAGTTGTATGACTAGACTGAGTTTGAAATAAAGGGATTCGTGTTTTAGTCCTGACTTTTCTGGATACTGACTTTGGGAATCCCTGCTGTGAATACCCCATGCTTTCATTATCACTGTAACTTCTACAGTCTCACTGTTTTCTTAACTCCACTGATCATTTTTTCCCTTCTGATTTTACCCTGAGATCCATTATTTACAGCAGTTTTTTTAAATAGAGAAATTTGAGATTCAGTTTAAACATGGCACATTACATTCAGCCCTAAATGAAGACCTAATCGATGGTGTTTCTTTCTTAAGTCTAATGGCCTTTTGTACTATTAGTACACATCCTGGGTTCATAAGGGCACAAAACTGATCACAGCAATTTGTAACCCTTTGTAGCTCTCAGAGCTCTTTCACCTTCATTTTCTGATTTGATCATTTGTAGGCAAGGCAGGTGTTCTCTGTCTTAGAGATGAAAAAAACTGCTGCTCAGAAAAGTAAGGTTCTTGGAAGGTACATAACTGGTGTCAGTAGACTAGAACCCCTATTCAGGTCTTCTGAGTCTGTGTCTGCTACTCTTCCCATGAGGCTTGCCCCAGTATTTAAGTGCTTGAAAGTGTTGGTGACAGTGGCTGATCTTAATAAAGTACCTCAGCTTGTCTTTTGTCAGTTTTTCCTAGCTGTAAAGACATAATACAGTTATTTCCCAGAATGGATGTCAGAACTCGTTAATATAATAATATAATATAATATAATAATCTGAGAGGATGTGTTAGAATTGTTCAAACTTAGGCCTGATAGGTGCTGTAATAGTATCTAGTTCTGTAACAGGACTAGCTAACATTTACTGAAATATTTCTGTACATTATATGCCTATGAGGTTATTAGAGAAACAGAATCACTTGCCTGTAATCAAACAGCTAGTAAGTGGTGGAGCTGGGATTTGAACCTAGCTTGGAGATGCAAACCACCATTTTGGGGATCACAGTTCTTTTTGAGAATCTGCTAACACTGAAGAACTGTTTATTGACTTGAAATTCAGTTGACCCTCTCCCTAGAAGAATGCATATATGCACAAAATTTTGCATATAACTTTTGGGATTTTTATGGAAGTGATTGAGCCCAGCCCCTTCATTTTACAGGTGAACATATGGTGAACCCAAGACAGTAGGAATTATTTGCTCAGAGTCACACAGCTGAACTGAGACTAGGAATAAGTCTCTTGATTCCTAGTGGTATGTTCTTTTCACACTGTTTGAGCTTTCTGACATTTGTAAACTAAAATAGTTCACTGTTTAAAAAAAAATAATATGCAAGTTTTTGAGATACTTGAAAAAGAATATAATGGGAATCAAATAATTGATTTGCTTTTTAAGCCATAATTTCCTTCCTCCTGCCCCTTGAGTTTTTAATGTATTGCAGCATTAATTTTTCCCCCCAGAAGTATTTCACTATTCAAAAGATGGGGGTGGGAAGGCTGTTAGAAAGCTCTAAAATTTTATTTTATTTTATTATTATTTTTTAAATATTTTATTTTTTATTTCTTAAAAATTTTTATTTATTTATTTATTTGAGAGAGAGAGAGAGAGCACAAGCTGGGTAAGGGGCAGAGGGAGAAGCAGTCTCTCTGCTGATAAGGGAGCCAGCCACAGGGCTCTCTCCTAGGACTCTGGGATCATGACCTGAGCCGAAGGCAGACACTTAACCAACTGAGCCATCCAGGTGCCCCAAAAGCTCTAAAGTTTTAAAGTTGAAACTATCACTGTGTAATTTTTTCCTAACAAAATTATTGTATAGGTTACCAAGTTAAAATTAGATCTCTCTAGGCATATGGAACAGTTTGGTGATGGTTCGTTGAGTTTTACCTAATTATAACTTAAAGCTCTTCTTCCCTGATTTTGGTTCCAGATGCTATTCCAAGTTCAGATCAAATTCGAATAGCACCATCTTTAAAAAGCCAAAGAGGATCAGTGTGGACAAAGACTAAAGCAGCCTTTGAGAACTGGGAAGTTGAGGTGACATTTCGAGTGACTGGAAGAGGTCGAATTGGAGCTGATGGCCTGGTATAATCATTTCTTTACCTGTATATCAGTGCATACGTGTATCAGTGCATATACCACTAGCCTCTGAATGTCCCTTGTTATATATCTACAGGCAATTTGGTATACAGAAAATCAAGGCTTGGAGGGTCCTGTGTTTGGATCAGCTGATATGTGGAATGGTGTTGGAATATTTTTTGATTCTTTCGACAATGATGGAAAGGTATGTTTGTTGTCAGAACTATTACCTACTTGAATACATCTGCTAACAAAGTTAGGCTGTGAGAAATACAGCTTATTTAACACTTTTGTCTGGTTAGTAGTTTGAGAAATCTCCAAACTCTATTTTAAGTATGATGATTAGTCTGTATATAACCGGGACTTTGGAAATTTAAATCTCTTTCTTCCTGATTTGTCATGCACCAACTTGAGGCCGTAATGGAGTTCTAACTCTGAGAACTTTGCAATGACCTCTCTCCGCAGCACCCTGTATGTGTGTAGTAATTTTGATGCATAAGCCTAAGTCATTTAGAGGCAGTGAAACCTGCATTGTTTAGGATTATAGTCTGTTTTCATGAAAATACCCTGTGCATTACTATTACTAGCTCACATATTAATACCTTTTTATATGTTAATCACTCTTTTTGATCTGCTAGGTTCTCTGATGATGTCTTTAGGAGAGCCTAAAACAGTTCAGAACAAAATGTACTTGGGATTTAGTGACATTAACTTGTGCTGTGTTAGCTTTAAGATTGATGATCTTTGTTTCAGCTGGTAGTTTCTCTGCTGATTGTCACAGGTTATTATTAGCAATTTAAAAAAGAACTTTAATAACTTCTTAAATGCTGGCACAAACTAGTCCTCCTGTTACTAAGCTCTCTTGGGTCTCACACTTGTCCCACATAGTCCTTAAATATGTGTTGTAGTTGATCATTCTCACACATACACACATCTTTTTTGAGGTGTTTAGAGACTGTTTTTGAATGATTATTATAGAGTCTACTAAATTTTTTCTAAATAAATAGAAATCTTTTCTATTAATTACTTTAAAATTTTGAGTCCTAGAATTTTAGAGAAATAAGAGACTTTATAGCACTTCTAGAGTGATCTAGAATTCTTTGACCTAAGGACTTTAAAATGAAATATAATCTTTTTATTTTTAGAAAAATAATCCTGCTATAGTAATTATAGGCAACAATGGACAAATCCATTATGACCATCAAAAGTAAGTGTGTGCTTTTTATATTACTTGGTTGCAACAACTTTTTAGAACCCTTGTAAAAATAGATTATTTCAAGTCTGAATGCTTTTCAGATGAAATAAGATTATTATTTTTCTTGAGATGTATTTTGTAACTTGGTAGAAAGATCTTTTTTAAATTTGGTCCTGGATTAAAGTTCATTCTATGGACCACCTCAGATTTCAAACATAAAAAAGACTTGTTTTATAGAACCTAAAACTATGTAATATTTTGAAAGATTTATAAAATGTTCCTGGTTTTTGGTGATGCCTTTAATCATGTTTCTTTCATCTTTCAAAAATAAAGTTGAGACCCTTGACCAAATTAATGGCTGAGCAATTTATACCACCTCTTACATCCTACATGTTGATTTATTTAAAGATTCCCAGTAAGCTACAAAATTTCTAAGTGTTTGGTATATTTATAATGTGTATGAATTAGGTATGTACATTTTTAATTTTTACATGTTTGTTTTGGGAGGAATTACCTTTGAGCCAATCAGGAACTGTAAGAAAAGTTACTCATCTGCATTTCCATTTACTGTTTCCTCCTAGTTTATCAAGATCTTCTGTGGAGCTATTTAAACCAGAGGTGCCAAGGCCACCTCCTCCTGAGTCTGCTTCCCTTGACTTGGGGTAGAATCTAGGCATATGCATTTTAAAAGCTCCCATGTAAAATAAATAAGTAAAAGCTCCAGTGTATTTCGATTCTGCCCTGCCATAAAGGACGATTTTGCCCTCATCTCAGGTAGAAGAGTAAAACTTTCTTCTTGCTGTCAGCACATTGGCTTCTGATGTTATCCATAGTTCTGACAGGAATCACAGGGAAAAACTTGTGCATTAACTTTGTGTGTTCTGAGTAAGTAACTTCAAATATCCCAAGACTGTCATAACTTGATATTTTATCTTTCTGGATGCTGATCATCTTAAGTAGTGAATTTTTAAAAACTGAGAAGCTTTCTGACATTTTTTGTTTGTTTTCCCTTTCTTCATACTCTAGCGATGGTGCTAGTCAAGCTTTAGCAAGTTGCCAGAGGGACTTTCGTAATAAACCCTATCCTGTCCGGGCAAAGATTACGTATTACCAGAAAACACTGATAGTAAGTAACACGCACTTAAGAGATGCTCAAATGAACAATATTCTAGTAGGATATTTCATTCTGAATCTTTGATAAAAATTAAAGGCATGTAAATTTGGGTATCGGTTTATGTACTCAGCATTACTATGAGAGAACAGAAGTGTCTTCAGAGCTTGGCCTAAGTAGTCATGTGGTGTTAAAACTTGCCCATAGGTTTGCATTTAGTCAGTACATGTTTAAGCATCTTACTTGCTAGATGCCACACATTACATACATATCCGAGCCATCCAGGTACGGATCTGAGTGAGAGGTCATTTTCTCCAAAGAGCTTGTAGTCTAGTGGAAGGAAGACACCTGTGTAACATTACTGTGCTAGATGGGAGGTGTGTCACAGCACACATACCATTAAGGAATCAAGGGGTTAGCATCTTGTAACTGCAGCTGGGAGCGGAGAAGGTCAGGAACAGTTTCTCAGAGCTGAGCTGCACCAGGAAGGGGAAGGGGAAATTTCTGAGATGGGGTGCATGTTCCAGGCAGAGAAAACAGGCACAGGGACTGGTGAAAGATTTGGGAAAGGCACATGATTTGGGATGGCTGGGGATAGAGGAGACTGGGGAGTGGGGTTGAAAGGTCCATAGTGGCAAGTCACGCAGGCCTTGGGTAGTTTATCCTGTAAGGAACTGCTGAAAGTTTTAAGCAGGAAAGTGAAATGATCC
The DNA here is from genome assembly GCA_004024625.1 of Mellivora capensis. Lineage (NCBI taxonomy): Eukaryota > Metazoa > Chordata > Mammalia > Carnivora > Mustelidae > Mellivora > Mellivora capensis. The sequence goes on along the minus strand of PISX010002559.1, from coordinate 114,498 downwards.
AATATGCGGTTTGGGCAGATGACTTAGGCAGCAGTGTTCTTAAAATGGTATTTGTGAAAGGCGGCGCTACACGTAGTGGGCCACACCCCGTGCTCTGTCCTTTTAAGTGCAGTGTCTCACTTATTTTTTCTGACATCCCTATGGGGCAGGCATCCCCATCTTATACACAGGGAAATGGGATATGGAACATTTTAAGTAACTTATTGTCATACCACGTAAGTAACACAACTGTGATTTGAACCGAGTGCCTTCTTCCCTGCAAGACTCCCCTTGCTGTCTGAGCCAGGGGAAAGGAAAGAAGAGAGGAGAGGTGATGAGGAGGGAGAGACTGCTTGGGGGTGGGAGCGTATGTGCAGTGGGGGACTCAGAGATGGTTCCTGGATTTCTGGCCAGTTGTACAACTAAGCCAGGAAGCAGCACATTTGAGTTTGGGTAAGGAGCGGGAGGGCAGAGGGTTGGTAATGAGTTTAGTTGTAGACAGAATGAATTCAGGGCAATATTTATGTAAAATGGGTATATCCTCTGGCACCTGGGTGGCTCAGTGGGTTAAGTGTCCGTCTGCCTTTGTCTCAGGTCCTGATCCCAGGGTCCTGGGATCGAGCCCCACATCCGGCTCCCTGCTCAGCGGGGAGTCTGCCTCTCCTCCTGCTGCTGCTTCCCCTGCTTGTGCTCTCTCCCTTTGTCTCAAATAAATAAATAAATAAAATCTTTGAAAAAAAAAATAAAGTGGGTATATCCAGCTAGCAGTTCTACTATTATCATGGGAACTTTGCTTGTTAAAGGTACCATCAGTGCCATCATAGTAATAAATAAAAAAACATCTTGTTTAAATTTTTCTTCTTTCTCAATTCTTTGGGGGACTTTATATTGGCACAGTCCTTTTTTTTTTTTTTTTTTTTTTTTAAGATTTTATTGATTTGACAGACACAGCAAGAGAGGGAACACAAGCAGTCATACCCCCTCCCCAACTGAATGAAGAGAAGCTCACTCCTTACACGGCAGTCTATTTAATTTAATATGATTACATTTAATTCCCAACTAGCTGTGGTAAAAATTGTAAATTCATCCTATTTGTTTGAGCTGTGGCACTGGGGTTTTCGACCAAATCTGGTCCCTCTTCATTATGAACCATTCAAAGGAAGTCATCATGGTTCCCTGAGTCTTCTTTTTAGAAAGATTTTCATGGAACATTATCAAATATTTCTCTTTAAGCCTTTGACACATTGTAGGATAAAAACTTCAAAGGGAAATATCTCATATGATGATGCTAAATAAGTGAGGTTATTCATGGACAGGGGATTACCCTTTATAATAGAGAAAACTGATCGCTTTTTGACAGTTGGTTAGTAGACCAAATATAAAGATCAGTGAGTCATAAATTGACTATTTCAAACTCATTTTACAACGCCTGTTGTAAAAGCTACAGCTGTAGTATGTCTTTTTTAGGTAATGATCAATAATGGCTTCACACCAGATAAAAATGACTATGAATTTTGCGCCAGAGTGGACAATCTGGCTCTCCCTTCTCAAGGGCATTTTGGAGTATCCGCTGCAACTGGAGGTCTTGCAGGTAAATCTTGCCATCTTTTAATGTTACAAGTTCATGAATTGAGTTTCAGTGGGAACAGTCTACTGGGAGATTTGTAGGCTTGTCTCCTTTCAGCCTTTTAAGATGAGCTGTACTGAAGAGCGAGTCTTTGAGTATCTTGAATCTGCTCATTTTCTGCTGATATTCTATAGGTATACAGTTGGCTGGGGCTGCAGACTACTAACTGATGGTTGATATTTAAAGTCAAGGCTGAAATAGGTTAATTGCCAAGTGGTTTAGGATCCTGAAAGTTGTCACACATTTAAGTGAATTTGGTAGCCTAAGGAAATATTACTGGGGACTTAAGCTTAAACAAGACATATTTACCATTTTTGCCCCCCATTTGGTAATAAATGAACTTCTCACATTAATACCATCTTGTGTTTAAAAAATATATATCATGTTGTGTTTACATAGTACATGGTATAATTTTTTATTATTTTCAAATATATAATTGTTCCTTACAACATCATAGGGAGGGGGAGAGCGGATAGATGGTATTTACCCTATTTTTAGTTAAGTTTGCCAAATTTTACATTAAAGTACATTATAAATATTACATAGCCAATAACGGCCAAACCAAAGCAAGACATGGTTTGGGTTTCTGACTCCTGAGTCCAGTGCTCTATCACACTGAACATCTTCTCCTGAGGTTAGGTAACTTATATACCTAGAGTGTTAGAGTTTTCTCTTTCATCTGATTGCATATTCTCAATCTTCATAACAGTAGCAGAAAGCATAGAGATTGCCGATTGGAATTAATTGCGCTTGCTTTGCAGACGTGACTCGCCAGGATTGGTATTTTAGGTCAGCATTATGAGGTTTGATCTGCTAAGTGTTTCCAGCTTAAGCAGCCTGAAATTAATTTGATTTTTAAAATACGATTTTATATTAAGTAAAATTGTTAATAACTGCTATGTGAGGGAAACAGAGATGAACGTTGTATAGATAGAATGATCATATTATCTAATTGGAATGCTTGGAGAATAAAAGAAGATGCTAGTTAGTAATGCCAGGACAGCATGGATAAATCAGGACTGTCCCAGTAAGCCAGGACAAAGCAATGTCAAGTTTATAACAAGAAAGTAAAGCAAGTAGTGGTAAGTACTGTCAGAAAGGTTGAGAGGTCCAGGAATACATGAAGGACAGGATTTTGTCTCATTTGGCTGGGACACTGCCTATAAAGGAGATTTGTGGGAAGATATGGGAAGATCTTGGTGTCAGGTTTAGGGGTTTAGGCTTTCTTTTGATTCCTCATTTGTTTGTTTATTCCTTTACCCCTTATTTATTATTAACCTTTATACCCTTACTTATTATTCATCTGTCATATATTAAACACTGTTAAATATTCTGGTTTAAGATAAAGTGAATTTTAGTTTATTTCTGATGTAAATCTTTCTGGTGAATTTTCATCTCTAAGCTCACAGAGCTCTGTTGCCTTTACCAGATGAGAGCTGATTTTTGTTATTTTTCACAGATTATTTTTAAAGCACTAGATCTCTCTAAAGGAACTTCACAACCGTAAAAATAATCTATTGTGGAACTTTTTCAGATTTTTTTTTTTAAATTTGTAGATGACCATGATGTCCTTTCTTTTCTGACCTTCCAGTTGACTGAGCCTGGGAAAGAGCTGGTAAGTATACACATCTTTTTTTTTTTTCCCCAAAAAAAGTTTATTTCCAGTTTATTGGTATCTCCCTGTAGCTGAAAATTTGGGAGGCCCAACTTAGATTTGGGTCTTGTTTTTTGTCTGTTATTGCTGTTTAATCTTGTGAAAGTGGCTTAACTTCTGTACCGCTCTGTTTCTTCACTGGTAAAACTGAGACATTGGTACTGGCCACCTCATGGTGTCATGAGCATTAAATAAGACCGTGCACTCAATAAATGGTAGTGGCTAGTGTTACTGTTTTGTTATAATTATTAGTAGCAAGAGTAAAATGGTTAATATTTTTATGTTAACCTTTCAACTAGTGGTTGAGTAGTTAAAATGGAGGGAAAAAAGTATACTGAGGTTTAATCTTTTCTTATCTTTTAAATTTTTTTTTAATGATCTATCCCTAAATTCCAAAAAAAGCCTACACCAGATAAAGAAATTTCAGAAAAAGAAAAGTATCAGGAGGAATTTGAGCACTTTCAACAAGAATTGGATAAAAAAAAGGAGGAATTCCAGAAGGGCCACCCTGACCTTCAGGGGCATCCTGGTGAGTTGGAGGAAGTTGTGCTCAGAGCCACACGGGGGTCATGGCACGCACATTCATCTCATCCTTGAACTCTTGTCTGGCACATCCAGGCAGTTTCCAGAAGCAATCTATAAGCAAATCTCTGTCACAAGGCTTGGAGGTTGATGTTTCTATCAGTAAGGGTATGGCTTAGGAAAGCCTGTGGTGAGTGATACTGGGTTAAGTGGATGAACAGTGATCCTTCCAAATGCAGGCTCTGTGAGAACAGGGGTTCTGTTTTTCTGTTGACTGCCCTGACCTCCCCAAACCTTAAAAAAAAAACAAAAAAAACCCCAATGTGACCTAGTAGTCGAGACTTTAAATATTTGTGGAATGAAATCATGTAAAGTTTATGTCTTTCCTTTGAGTGGCACACATTAGCTTATTAATACAGAGATAATACTGGGAAAATAACAAAATCTTGTGAAAGTAGTATGAAATGATCTCTAGTTCTCCTCCCCTTACTGCTCAATAGAACTCTGGATTTGAAGATTTTGCAGATTTTAAAATAATTAGTCTAAGCCATTGTTGAACTTAAGTGTACTACAGGTCAAAAATAAAACATGAGAGGTCCAAGTAGACTGGCTTTATATTATCTGCCAAGTTTTATCTGGATTGTTCCCACCAGCACAGATGATCGAAGCTGTATTTAATAAAGCCATAGCTAGCTTTTGTATTCCCTATAGTATGTGATTCTCTGAATGATTAATAATATGAATCAGACTTAATGAAGATAAAAATGAAAAATGAATTTAATTCTCTTCTTGGATTTGTTTTAAATATCACATATGATTCGTGAGTGTATCCTGAAACTTACTGTAGTAAATGTTTGAATGAAATAATTTTCAGCACAGTCAGCTTTACAAAGAAAATAAGCTGTTCTCAACTCCATTATTAAATTTATTACCTAAGTGAAAGGCACAGATTTTAAAAGTGGAGTTTGATGAATTATGACAGACTTGTATACCCACTTAATTGTCACTCAGGTCAACACATAGAATATTTTTACCACCCCAAGGTGTTCACTCATGCCTCTTCCAAGTCAGTCCCCCTCCATAGAGACAACCACTATTCCTGATTCTAGTAACATAGATTAGTTTTGCCTTTTCATATAAATAGAATCATATAATATATTTGAAAGAAAATTATTTTTAGGTGAAAAACGTTCAGAATTAATTTCTAATAGGTGTTCAGTCACCAGACATGGCAAAAAGCATGTAGTAACTTTGTCATGATTGCATTGACTATCTGCATGTTTACTGTTGAGGAGCTCATACCACTGGAGTAGATCATATTGGTCATGTTCTAATTTTAGTATATATTGATACTTCAGTCACTTACGGTATCGCAAAAACTACATGTGTCGGTGATTTTGATCATTTTAATTTGCAATTTGCATTTCAGCTGATGAAATATTTGAGAGTGTAGGAGACCGCGAGTTGAGACAAATCTTCGAAGGACAGAATCGTATCCATCTTGAAATCAAGCAGCTGAACCGACAGTTAGATATGATTCTTGATGAACAGAGAAGATACGTCTCTTCCTTGACAGAGGAGATTGCTAAAAGAGGAGCAGGAATCCCAGTCCAGCAGGGACAGGTAAGCTTTCCAGACAGGCGTGTGTGCCTTAGGTAGCCTCTGATGGAGGAGGAGGCACAGAGGAAAGAAAGGGTACTCTGCCATGTGCTCCTACAGAACTGGCTTCTTCTGTTTTCCCCCCAGATCACCCAGCAAGACCTGGATACCGTTGTGAACACTCAGCACGAGATCCTGAGACAAGTAAACGAAATGAAGTAAGTCTGCAGAAGTCATGTCTGAGTGTTAGGTGATACATTTATCCAAAATTCATGACTTCTCTCTCCCTCTGTGCAAGCACATTATTATTGTAAGAATTCCACACGAGGAAAAGAATCCCATTCTAGATTCAGTTTATAAATCAGGGAGTGGAAAGTATGGGAACTTTTGATGTTCGGAAACTGCCAATAGGCCTAAATGTTTGAGTTCTAAATCAGAAGAGAAAAAATGCTTTAGCATCTTTAAAAAAATACATTTGTCATAGCTACTTGAGATGAGTATTCATACATTTCTAAAATAAAAAGAGTATGTGTAGGGGCGCCTGGGTGGCTCAGTGGGTTAAGCCTCTGCCTTCGGCTCGGGTCATGATCTCGGGGTCCTGGGATCGAGCCCCATGTTAGGCTTTCCACTCAGCGGGGATGCTGCTTCCCCCCTCTCTCTGCCTTCTTGTGATCTCTCTCTCTCTCAAAAAAAAAAAAAAAAAAGGAAAAAATACGTGTAGTAGTATCTGTGAAAAATCCTAGAAGGGTAAGCATGCATAGCATTGTAGAACTGTGGTACAAGCATGCCTGATGCAGGAACTTCTTTGTGATGGAATGGAACCGTTTTCAAGGAAACATGCCATGTGTGACTACCTCTCTTCCATTCCATCTTGTACCCTATGAGAGACTGGACAGAGTTGGAACAGAGAGGAGTTACTGTGTCCTTGGAACTTTGAATAACTTGCTAAAAAGTATTCACTTACATAGATAATTAACAGCTTTCAATGCCTAGAGTAGAGAAACAGCCAAAGTTACATTTTATGAGCTTTTTAGAGCACTGCACCAACCAGTCCAACCCTGGACAAACAAGAAGGTCAAGGTGAGTTCTTTAGCATTGGAAAATTAAACAGTATTGGGTTAAACAGAAGGTAATAATATCCACACCTAGAGATTAAAGGCAGCCCCACTTGTAACTGCAAATTTGGACTTCTTTTCACTTGTACTGTCTGACATTTTAAAAAATCTTTAAGTTGTAAACTCATGATTAAAATATTTACGTTCCTAAATGAATGAAATCTTTCAGAAATAGGGGCGCCTGGGTGGCTCGGTGGGTTAAAGCCTCTGCCTTCGGCTTAGGTCATGATCCCAGGGTCCTGGGATCGAGCCCCACGTCGAGCTCTCTGCTGACTGGGGAGTCTGCTTCTCCCTTTCCCTCTACCTGGGGCTCCCCGTGCTTGAGCTGTCTTGCTCTCTCTGTCAAATAAATAAATAAAATCTTTAAAAAATATATTTTTTCATAAACAGACTGGATCATTTGAAATTATTTTTGAAAATCTTTTTTTGATCTAATTTTAGACTTCAGACATTGCAAAAATAGTACAATTTCCATATATTCCTCACCATCTTCCCCTAATGTTCACAACTTACATAACCATAGCACAAGTTGTCAGAGCCAGGAAATGAACAGCGGTACAGTCCTATTAACTAAACTAATACTCAAATTTCACCCATTTTCCATGCATGCCCTTTTTTCTGGTCCAGGATCGTGTCCAGCAACACACATTGCATCTAGTTCTATCTCTTTAGACTTCTGCAGTCTGAAGTAGTTCATCTCTTGTCTTTCATGACAGTTTCTGTCGGTTCTTTGGTCCACTGTCTCCTGATTTGGGTCTGGCTGGTGCTGACTGATGATTGGATGGAACACTGTATCGTGTTCACGATGTCACTATGGCTTACTGCTCTTGACATTAGCTGGGGTCACTTGGTTAAGGTGGTTTCTTTCTGCTTTCTGTACTTTAGTCTTTCCCCTAGTGCTTAAATACATTTTGGAAAAGGTACTTTGGGACTATGTAAGTAATGTAAATATCCTGTTTCAGTTTAAACTTTTGCTTGCTAATTGTAGCATCCATTGATGTTTTGCCTGAAACAACAACGAGGTGTTTCCCAAATGCTAATTTTTTTTTTCTATTTTCATCATTGCTTCCCATGTGTTTATTGGAATTCTATAAGGACTTGGTCTCTTCTCCCCCATTTATTTATTTTAATCAATTATTTATGTCATACGGGCTCATGGATATGTATTCTGTGGGTTGCAGTCCCATACTATCATTATTTACTGCGCAAGTGGTTTTGCTGTGGTGATTAAGAACTCCTCCGGGTTGGCTTCTGTGTTCTTTCAAAAAGCTCACATCTTTTTTTAAAGCATTTCTTAATTTTCTGGTGCTACACCTTGTTTCAGGCTCATTTTGTGTTTTCTCTGCCCCAGCTCTAGAATCAACTTCTCTGGTGAGCCCTGGTCCCTTTTATTAAAGAAAAGTATTTAGAAACCCAAGATATGGACAGTAGGTGTGCTCACTATCCCTGCGGGGCCACTGCTCCTAGGCCCTCTCAGTGGACAGAGCTAGGGAATATGTGAATGTCTACTAAACCACTCAGACACACATATCTTTATTTTTGTACCTATCACTCTTATTTGTATTAAAAAGACCCTGAGATTTTCCAGACACTTTGGATTCTGGTTGGACTAGACTAGGCTGAATATTATAGGTTGATTTTCACCTTCTTCTTTCCTTCTTTGAAAATTCTTTGTCCAGGAGGGAGAAACATATTTTTTATTCTCTAAAATGTATTTACTTCTTTATTTTTTTAAGATTTTATTTATTTATTTGACAGAGAGCGCAAGCAGGGGGAGCGGCAGGCAGAGGCAGAGGGAGAAGCAGGCTCCCCGCTGAGCAGGGAGCCCAATGTGGGACTCAATCCCAGGTCTCTGGGATCATGACCTGAGGCCAAGGCAGACGCTTAACTGACTGAGCCACCCAAGCACCCCCATTTACTTACTTCAGTGTGCACATAATGTACCCATAAAGTGGCTTCGAATTGTTAACTCCAATCCGGGGAGAAACATACTCACTGATGGACTTCCGTAAAGGTCCTTTTGCATCTAACCTTACAGTTTATGATGCAGACGCTGTTTTCCAGGCGGGTGCTTAGTTCAGTTCTCTCCCCACTCTCTTCAGTACGGTTATGATCTGCATTTATAGTAGGGCTCGGTTCTTTGTTAGCATTTGTATTCTTCCTAAATCCTGGCCGATTTTAATTGTGTATATTTAGGATATATGAAGGTTTTGTGAATGTGATGGTTCTGAGGAGTTCTGAGTAGAAATGTATATGTTCACTAAAGTGTCTGTCACTCCTTCCTCAACACTACCACCCCATTCCCATCTCCCCCCTTTGTAGCCTGTTCCCACCCCCCCACCCCACTAACCTATCCCATTCATTTCGGGTTTGTTTTTCCTGTACTATGTATGCACATGTGTATTTCCTTAGATCCCCTTCTTTCTTACATGAATGTTACTATATTCCAGATACTCCTTTTTTTTTTTCTGTTTTCACATACTAGTGGTACCAGAATGTCTGAAGAGTCCGTAAGTGGTTAGTAAACCCTAGCCATCTGGCTGTATAATGCATGAAACCACTTAGAGTAGTTAGCAGCCCTCATAAACTCCCACTTGCTAACTGAGAATGAATGTCATGCACACTGTACGTGAAGGTGAAAACCGAGCGCCGATGTCTAAATTTGTCTTCTAGAGCTTTTTTCCTTCTGGATTAGGCTTCAGGAAAAAACTGTAAAGAAAGGAAATATTTGTCTTTGTGGAGCGGTTGGTTTGTGTCTGTGGATTTTCATATTCTTAGAGAATCGTAGGGTTGTTTTTTTTTTTGTTTTTTTTTTTTTTAACCAGAAGCATGTAGTGCAACCCCCTTCAGTTTACAGAGAGAGAAAAAAAGGCCCTGACTGGTAAAAGGTCCCAAAATAAAAACAGTCAGAAGTAGTTTCATTGTCTCCTCACTTTCAGCTGCAGTTTGTAGCAGACCAGAAAGAACGTCTTGCCAGTTTTTATTTTCATTTTAGACATTTTCAAACATACAAAGAAGTTGAGCATAAAAGCCATCCCTCATACCCCACCCCCCAGTTGCAACAGTTATTAATAACTGGATGTTGTCGGCCTGCACTGTTCATGATGAAGTACCCCCATCAGCCCCTCCAAAATTTTAGTGGTGGTCATGGTCATAGCCAGAATCCCTCATTTCCAGAGAGAGTAAAGGATGGTACTCTCACTCTAAACTTTCGTCTCTGTTTTTGTTTTTGGTGTTTTTTTTAAGGTTTTATTTATTTATTTGAGGGAGAGAAAGCACGAGCAGGGTAATGGGCAGAGGGAAAAGCAGGCTCCACACTGAGCAGGGAGCCCAATGTGGGGCTCGATCCCAAGACTCTGGGATCATGACCTGAGCTGGAGGCAGATGCTTAACCGACTGAGCCACCCAGGTGCCCCTTAAGTTACAGTTTTATAAATTATTTTCCAGAGGCACCTGGGTGGCTCAGTCAGTTGAGTGTCTGCCTTAGATCAGGTCCTGATCCTGGAGTCGTAGGAATGAGTTCCTCATCTGCTCAGTGGGGGGGGGGGGTCTGCTTCTCCCTCTGCCCCTTGTCCCCAACTTGTACTCACTCGCTGTCTCTCTTGCTCTCTCTCAGAGAGAGACATCACAAGTATGCAGAGTAGTAGGCAGAGGGCGGGGGGGAAGCAGGCTCCCTGCTGAGCAGAGAGCCCAATGTGGGGCTCCATCCCAGGACTCTGACATCATGACCTGAGCCGAAGGCAGAGGCTTAACCCACTGAGCCACCCAGGCTCCCCTAAATAAATAAAATCTTTTAAAAAAATTATTTTCCAATCCTGAATATGATTCAGTATTTCTAAATGTTGATTTTTTTAAAAAAATAATCTAACATATTGGGCTTTGAAGTGTATTTAACCTTTTGAAAAATGTGACTAAAAAAATCATTTTTCTAGGGACGCCTGGGTGGCTCAGTTGGTTGGGCGGCTGCCTTCGGCTCAGGTCATGATCCCAGCGTCCTGGGATCGAGTCCCACATCGGGCTCCTTGCTTGGCAGGGAGCCTGCTTCTCCCTCTGCCTCTGCCTGCCACTCTGTCTGCCTATGCTCACTCTCTCGCTCTCTGTCTCTGACAAATAAATAAAATCTTTAAAAAAAAAAAATCATTTTTCTAGCAACTCCCTTGTCTAAAGGGATTTTCTGTTTCCAGGAATTCCATGAGTGAAACAGTCAGACTGGTCAGCGGCATACAGCATCCTGGATCTGCCGGGGGAGTTTATGAATCAACCCAGCACTTCAACGACATCAAAGAGCACCTTCACATCGTGAAGCGGGACATAGACAACTTAGTGCAGCGAAACATGGTAAGCTCTTGACTTTTGCTTCTATCATCCTCAATCTCCCTTAGTTAGAAACGAATGAACACATATTCTACTGAAAAATACTTTATAATTTTTTACTTAATACTAATGTTCATTTTTCATATTCAAGGTAGAATTATTCCATGTGATCCAGATGTCTTTATATTCCATGTTTCCATACCCTATTAAATAGAATTTTTTTAAGGATTTTCTTTATTTATTCGAGAGAGTGAGTGAGTGAGGGAGGGGGGAGGGACAGAGGAAGAGGGAGAAGCTGACTCCCCACTGAGCAGGGAGCCCGATGTGGGGCTCGATCCCAGGACTGTGGAATCATGATCTGAGCCGAAGAAGGCAGATGCCTAACCTACTGAGCCACCCGGCGCCCCTCCATACCCTATTGAATAGAATCTTTAAAAAATATATTGCTATTCCTATCATTGCAGTTGTCAGTCCCAGACTTTTGTTTCCTAGGTTCTTTCTGTAAATTTTATTTTTTTTTAAAATGCCTCCTGTTATCAGTAGTGATATCCTTAAACAGCTTTAAAAAGGTGAACGTCTTGACCCTTTACTGAGACAGGCGCTGGGTAGCTCCCACTTCTCTCTCTGGGCTGTGAGGAAGCGCAGGTCTGACACGGACTGACTGGTAGCCTTTTTCTTTAAGCAAGATTCTTCTTTTTTCCAGCAACTCTTCCTCTCTTACTTGGTTCACTTTTTTAAAGTTTTTTTTGTGTGTTTGGTTTTGGTTTTGGTTTACTTTTATCAGGCTTTTTTTTTTTTTTTTTAAGTAAAAGCCCCATCTACATTTTTAGAGATTGGCCATAAATATTAAAGATAGATGACATATTTTCAAAATTTAATATGTATAAGAGACAATATTAGACAATAGACCTTTGGTACATGTAAGTTTTTCAGCTTTAAGTTTTTCCTTAACTTACTGGTTTCCAAAACCCTTACAAAATTCACAAATGCTTGTAGCATTTGCCTCTTCCCCTTCCAGTCCAATCTCCAATGGCCAACACTAAAAATTTGATGTGGAACAACCCAATCAAAAACGCCTGGGTGGCTTAGTTGGTCTAAGCGTCTTCCTTCGGCTCAGGTCCTGATCTCAGGGTCCTGGGATGGAGCCCCGTATCGGGTTCCCTGCTCAGCGAGAAGCCTGCTTCTCCCTCCCTCCCTCTGCCTGCCTCCCCCTGCTTGCACTCTGTCTGTCAAATAAATAAAAATCTTTAAAAAAAAAAAAGTGCTAGAGAAATGAACAGGATGTTCATGAGAAAAGCTTGTACCATATATGAAAAGATGCTGAGCAGCTTAAATAATCAGAGAAATGAAAAATAAAACTCTGCTGTGATACCACACCTGTTTGACAAAAAGCCAAAGTCTGACAACACACTCCATTGCTAAGGCTTGAGGAGAGCTCAGTAAGCACATTGCTAGAGGGAGAACAAGATGGCCTAACCCTTAGGAAGGAGAATTTAATAATGGATAGCAAAAATAGACATTCGTTTGCCTATTTAACCTAGCATTTTTCACAGATACACTGGCAAAGAAACCCCCAAAAAACCAGACAACTACAGGCACCTGTGTGGTTGAGTTGGTTAAGCATCCAACTCTTGATTTTGGCTCACGTCATGATCTCGGGGTTGTGGGATCGAGCCCGTAATTGGGCTCCGTGCTCAGCGAGGAGTCTGCTTGGGATTCTCTCCCTCTGTTTCTCTCCTGACTCTCACATGTACACTCTCTTCTGTCCCTCTCAAATAAATACATCTTTAAAAAACAACATACATACTGGTACGCTCAAAGCCGTTCTTGCAGGACTATATGGAATAGCTCTAAAAGACTGGGGACAGATTGAGGAAGTGGGAAATAAGTAACAAGATGATAATTATGAAGCCAGCTGTTGGCATAATTACACTGTAAATTTCCTATAAATTTGTATCTAGATTAAAGCTCAGATGATTCAAAGAAGGCTAACTTTTACACTTGTGCTTTTTATTTCTACCTTATTAGGGAACAGTTTGGAGGGACTGTAGTTTCTTGGTCCACTGTTTCTTGCTTTTCTTAATATAAGCAGAAACTGTGATGAAATCTTCCCCTTTTTTACAGGTAGTTGCAGACTGTACACATTTATCTTCTCCCTGCTTTCTTTCGCTTACCAGTGTGGTTGTAGTGGGGTATAGATACTCCTTATTCCTCTTACAGCTGCATGAACCCCATTATGTGACTGTATCATAGGTTTATGATTTCACATGAGAAGTCAGTCTTTTGTTTCTCTGTACCTAATTTGTCTTTTGTTCTCAGCTTTTAAGATTTTCTCTCTGATACTGATTTTAAACAGTTTGATAATTATATGCTTTGCTTTTGTTTTCTTTTTCCTCTGCTTGGGGTTTAATATCTTGGTTCTGTGAGTTTACAGTTGTCATTAAATTTGGGAAATCTTTAGCCAGCCTGAGCACAGCCTGCCTCAGGGCTTGATCCCACAACCCTGAGATCATGACCTGAGTCAAAACCAAGAGTCCCACGCTCAACTGACTGAACCACTCAGGCGCCCTTTCTGATTTCCATTTCAGTTTCTTCTCTGATCCATGGATTTGAAGTTGTCTTTCTTTGGCCTTCCCCCCCGCCTCTCACTGCCCAAAAAATGCTGATCCCATCATTTCTTGCCATCTTGTTCATCGCCTTTGCCTTCAGACAGGTGTTGTTTTAGATTGGATTTGTGTCTAGCTCTGCTAGTTGTCTTCTGCTAGGAGGCTGGTCCGTATTACCCAGTGTACCTTCCCGGACGCCCTAATACCTTACATGTTATGTGGAGCTTTCTATCCTTAAACGTTTTTTAAAAATATCTATTATCCTGGGGCGCCTTGGTGGCTCAGTGGGTTAAGCCTCTGCCTTCGGCTCAGGTCATGATCTCAGGGTCCTGGGATCGAGCCCTGCATCCGGCTCTCTGCTCAGTGGGGAGCCTGCTTCCCCCTCTCTTTCTGCCTACTTGTGATCTCTCTCTCCCTCTGTCAAATAAATAAATAAAAGCTTTAAAAATTTAAAAAAAAAATATCTATTATCCTTTGGGAAAGAAAGTTAATGTGTTAACTAACTTTTCTGAGGCCCCTAACTACTAAGTGGGAAGAACTTAGGTCTTTAACATGTAATCTTGTTTCCTTTATATTTTTGGATACTGCTTTTCTTACCTATGTTTTTATGTATGTCTTGGATATTCCTGTTTTTCAAATAGGGAGTTAAGAGTTTTCTTAATGACCATTACCTGTCATCCGGAGCATCATGGTCTGTTCCCTGAGTTCTGTTTGAGGCCCGTTTCCCCCAGCTGTGCCCCACAGAGTGGGGCGCAGGCTGGTTCTGGGGCAGGCTCACACACAGTGCGGAGCGCTATCCCGCAGGTACAAACATGCTGGGAACAACTGACCCGACAAGCCGTTCTGTCGGGACACCGTGACTGAATCTTTGCCCCGGTATTTAATTGCCCCCCTTAAAATAGAAAGAATACCCATGGAAATAGGAAAAGAAACTTTTTTTTCTTTTAAGATTTTATTTATTGACAGCGAGCACAAGCAAGGGGAGCAGCAGGCAGAGGGAGAGGGAGAAACAGGCTTCCCACTGAGCAGGGAGCCCAATGTGGGGCTCCATCCCTAGAACCCGGATCATGACCTGAGCGGAAGGCAGATGTTTAACTGACTGAGCCATCCAGGCACTCCAAAAGAAACATTTTTCAAAATACTGATTAGTAATGTTGACTGCTAGGAGGTTGGGGAGGATGGAGGCTAAGAAAAAGCCATTGTATTTGTCAGGCAGTTCCTTGAGAATAAAGGGGATACTATTAATAATAATAATTAATAATTAATAATCAGTGTAGTACAGCCAGGATAAACTGGGTGTGTCCAGGGAATTTGTGGTCTGTGACCATCAAGAAGACAAAAAATCATCATCACTGTGCTGAAGATTCGAGCCAGACAGCAGTGTGTTAGTGACTGGGCCATGAAGGTTTTAAGAAAAAAGTGGTAAAAGTTAAGGGGATGGAAGATATTTATGGGACGAATAAAGGAAAATCTTGAGTTTATGTAGTGAACCATGAATTTTATGAAGGTTTCACATTTCTCTCTTTTTCTAAAATACCACTTTGACTAATTGTAATAGTTTTTTGCCTTATAGCCATCAAAGGAAAGACCAAAATGCCCAGAGCTGCCACCATTTCCATCATGTTTATCTACGATGCACTTCGTTATATTTGTAGTAGTACAAACGGTATTATTCATTGGTTACATCATGTATAGGTAAGTCTCTGAAATTAGACTCAACATCTTTCTGTATTTGTTTAATTTTAAATACTTCAAGTAATCTACATGTGTAACAACTTCCACTACTTGTAAAATTCATTTTAACACAAAGCAAGTAGTATTTCTAGTCTATTTCAGTCACGTGGGAGTGCATCTGTAGGAAGTTTGCTTATCTTAATGGGATGTATACTTCAGAAGGCAATGTATATTTCAGTTTTAAACAATCCTGATTCTTACTGAAGTAAAATGTATAGAACTTTCAGGGTTTTTTTTCTTCTTTTTCCTTAGGACTCAGCAAGAAGCAGCTGCCAAAAAATTCTTTTGACCACCTTTTTCATATGTGTACATCATGTATGTATATACAAAGTGTCTTTTCGAGGGAATTTAAGTATTTAAGTTGCTTCATAGTCTAAATTATTAAATTTTGTATAAAATGACTGTTTAAACATTGATTTGCAGTAAGAATAAACCTTAAAACAAAGACAACCACATGTAAATTTATGCATAGTACATAAATCTATTTAAATTTCAGTGAATTTCTGGCCAGTAGAATACAGCCACTGAACAGAATATTGATCAATAAGATGGTAAATAATAGAAACTAGGGGCAGCCCCAAGATGTGAAATTTACCCCTAAGTCTCCAGTGTTGGAGGTTTCTTTATTTAACATAAATACACTTGCCTTCCTAACCCCCAAACTATGTGGTCTAACTTAGAGCTCCCCATCACGTTTATTTTACAGCTAGAGTCTTTTTTTAGAGGTCAGAGTTTCCTGCTCTAAGACCCAGTCCAGCAGTCCTTTTATCCAATACAATTCCCTTTGAAATCAAAGAATATTTTGTCTGAGAGCTTTAGGATCTAGGTATTAGGCTTCAGAATGTTGACGTATCTTTCCCTCTGATTATCAGTGATACATTTCACTTTTAAAGGAAATTTTGGGGGAAAATTAATAGCTGCTCTTTGCCTGAGAAACCATTTGGGTGAAAATGTTCCTCTGATCGTGGTTTTTATGGTTTTGCCTGGTAATGTGCTCAGCTCATGCCCGCTCATATTCATGAACGTCTCCATGCCAACAGCATCAGTTCAACAGTATGAAAATCACTTTTGGATTTAAGTCTGTAATTTAAGGAGCGTCTCCCATTTTGTATAGTGTGTAATGCAGCCCAGATCGCACATCCCGGGGAGAATTTAAGTTCACCCAAAAATCCTACCACTGAGTTCTGGTTACATCACTTCATATAATCTGGTGTCATTTAAATCAGGGAGGCTGGAGTAGAAGCAGTGTAGACGTTTGAAGACCAAATTTGAAAAACAGAATTAATACTTCTGATTTCTTCTTTTTTTTTTTTTTTTTTAATGCCAGAACTAAGGATATTGTGAAGCACTTGTTAGGAGGCTTAACCTTGAAATGTCAGACTGCAAGGGGTCGCTGTAGTGTTTGTGCATAGTGGTCCTCGGTGTTACAG
This sequence comes from Mellivora capensis, assembly GCA_004024625.1. Lineage (NCBI taxonomy): Eukaryota > Metazoa > Chordata > Mammalia > Carnivora > Mustelidae > Mellivora > Mellivora capensis. The sequence goes on along the minus strand of PISX010002559.1, from coordinate 97,918 downwards.
AATCAGTCTGGAAAGGACATTTGAACATGTAGACTTCATGTTGTTTTCACAGCTGATGTAGACCTGTGTTTTTTGCTGACTTCAAAATACTTTTATCTCTTTTAGCTAAGTTGTTATCTTTCATTTGTCATAGAACCCAGAGTAAGAAGTTACACTGTTGTATAAAACAGTACCGTTTCATTCTTCCAAACCTTCATAAATCTGTTCTCAAACGTCATTTACAGACTGGGCTAACCGCCTAAAATCTGTACAGAAACTCTGAGGAGCTCTGCATGTAGCGGTACCTGCTTCGCACTGTGTGCGCAGACAGCCCTAGCATTGCGTTTCGTGTTAGCGTTGGTCCCGGCATGCTGAGAAGAATATTCTCATGACTGCTCGCTCTGCTTCAGCCACTTTAACAGAGAAAAATGCGTCTCTGGTGTTTCTCTCCTTTGTGGTATTCACATTTTGAAATTCATGTTCCAGAAACGCCATCACAGAATTTTCTCTTAATCTGTGGGGAAAAAAAAAAACAAACCAACCTTCAGAAGAATATTTAAGTTGTGGGCTGTGGAAGTTGGGAAATCCTCTTGATAAAAGGCTGCAAAATATCCAGTGTTACGAAATCCATTGTTACGTGTGCCTGGACTAAGGGGACACCCAACGCATGAATGCGGCGGACATTGTTCAGGCTACAGTTGGAGAGGAATTGTGCTGACCATTGCTAATTCAAGCGGAGAGAGCTGTTATGAAAATGCATGAATCTTTTTCTTTTTTACCTAGTAATTTAATTTACTTGAAGATCACTCATAAAGCAGTTCGCACAGGCTGTTCATCGTATTATTTGAAATTCGGTTTCTTTTCCTCAAAATCATTCGCTTTAAGTAGCTCATTTCTGAAGAAAAATGTTTGCTCTGTGGAAAAATCAATCACTGCCAGGATTCTTTCATTTCTGTACTATTTTGTATAATTAAATTTGTTACCTTCTCTCACACCAGCAAGTATTTTACAGGTGCCTTGGACTAAAACAAAATTGATTTTAAAATTTTAGTGTTAAGTCACCGTGCCTGCGATGCCACTTTTAAAAAAAATCCAATGACATAATGGCTAATACTTTTTTTTTTAATGTACCTGTTTGTATTCTAATTGTTTGAATGTTTTATTCAGCTTAAAACTTTACTAAGAAGCCACGAACCATCAACAATGTTTTGTTCTGTATTAAAGGGACATGAGTGTTTCTCAGAGTGTGGTCCGTGGACCGTGTGGGTCATGCTGTGCTTGTGAAGCATAAGGATTCCAGGCCTCCCTTCTAAAGCACCTGCCTCAAAATTCAGAGGCGGGGCTTCAGAATATCACTTTTCAGCAAGCACGTCTGGTGGTTCTGAGCACTTTAGTGTCTGAGAACCACTAACATGGGGAGTGGAAAAAAAGTATTGTGTTCTGTTGGTTTAAAGCTGAGCAGAGAGCATAATGTATCATTTTCATTGTCAGTGATGTTAGCACATGTGCACAGATCCTTTTCTTCTTGCAGTGTTCTTCCTACTAAAATTCTTGGTTTCTTCACAACCACAAACTAAACCCAGATTGTTGCCTGTAGCTCTTGGTACTTTGGTTGATGGCTTTTAAACTTACAGAATCATCGTCAGATCATGACTAAGCCATGAAAACTCCCATCTCAAAGTCTGCCTGCTAAAGCTTTTTGCTTTCTTGCGATTTCCGTGACATTTTATCTCAGACAATTGTACTTTTTTGATAACTTAGGGAAAACAAGTTACTTGAATAAGGGATCGCCTGACCCAATGAGTTGCAGAGATACAATCTTTGTAAAGAACTTAAATAACAGTTGTGAATATTAAGATATGATTATCTTTTCCTGTCCATGTGCTTATTGCAGGGAGATAGTGAATAAACAATTATATGGGATTTTTTTATTTATAAGATCTAATGTGAAATCACCACTTGCAACTTTTTAGATCTGTACGTTGCCTATTTAATATATTTCTTTTAAAGTTTAAAAGGGTTTTCTATCCACTGTTCATTTCAATTGGATAACATTTTGTCAAGTGTTTTTTTTTCTGATTGTTATTTGATGCTAGCTGGAATTCAAGAAATGACATTGACCTTATTCAAATAAAGAAATATTTTAGTAAATTTACTTTTTTCTTCATTGATCTCGGGTAGTAAGTAGTCATTTATTTTCCAAGTAGGCCCAGGTTGTGATCCCGTCTGGTTTGTCATTTGCTATATGCTGTGCCCTGGGTGGCCTCCCACGTGTGGCAGCAACACACAGAAGCAGGAAAAGAGAAGTAGGAATGATAATGGATATGGCTTGCCCTTGCTGGTAATGACAGACACCAACTAATTAAGATGTTGTATTTGATGTTTTCACCTCTGATAAACCAAATACTGGTAAAAGTGTGGTTCAGCTGGAACTCTTCATCATTGCTGATGGCAATTTTAAAAAGTTCTTTAATCTTCTTGGCAAGCATCATTTATTCAACCAAGTAATTCCAATTTTGAGAGTCCATGCAGTATTAAAAGGAAAGAAGGGGGCTTTGGTGTCAGACAGAACTGGGTTTTAATCTTGGATCTGCCACTTGATAAACATGGTCTTGAGTTTCTTTATAATATTTCTCTCCCAGGCTTCGTAGCATGGTCAAAGAGTCTTTCAAAGTGGTTTCAGAAGATGGTAATGGGCTCTCTTCTGCTGTAACACAGAGAACGACCAGATAGAATAAAAGAAAAGATTTAAATAAATTAGATGGGTTTGAAAGAAATCAGAGGAAATGCCTTAATGCGTGATCAGCAAGCCTGGGGAGAGAGCGAGGTGTGGCGGAGGCTAGACTGTGCATAGATAAACCCTAGACACTGGGCCGAGGTCGTGCAGTTGACTTTGGGCCTTGAGGATACGCCTCACCTGCCTTGCCATAGCAAAAAAACGTCTGGGGTCTTGATTCAGGTATGATGAGAAGCCTTTGGAGGGGTTAACACCTGCTTGCCCCATGTCACAAGTCATGGGATATTTATTTTCCTTTTCTGGAGGAATACGAGATTCTACACATGGCAGATAGTTTATTGGATGTCCAAGGGAAAGGCCCTTGTAATAAATTAAGGAATAAAGAGATTTTAAAGACATGATCCCACTTTCAGTGGAATTATCTACTGGGGAGACCATGAGAGATTTGGTTTCATGAAACAGCAATACCCAGGGGTATTCAGCTGCCACACCCACGTAGCCGCCACCTAAGGATCTCTGTAATGCTAGCTTACCCCTCCTCCCCCACATCTGTACCAAAAAGTGTAAGGTTTCATTTTCCAAGCAACACTATGACATAGGTCAGATCTTCAGTAGATTGTCTTTTTCTTTGGGAAATAAAAGTGGTTTTTAGGGCACCTGGGTGGCTCAGTCAGTTAAGGGTCTGCCTTCTGCTCAGGTCATGATCCCAGGGTCCTGGGATGGAGCCTTACATCGGGCTGCCTGCTCACCAGGGAGTCTGCTTGTCCCTCTGCCCGTGCTCTGTTTCTCTATGACAAAATCTTAAAAAAAAAAAAAAAAAAAAGTGGTTTTTAATCTCAGGAAACAGTGTAGTGTTTTCTAAAGGAGAGTCGGGCTGACCTGAGCAAACAACACGGAATCCCAGGCTGTGGCTTTTACCCCATCCGCTAAAGGGCTCTGTAATACCCCTCAGTGCTATGAGAGGAGACAACGGTGGGTTAGAAATGGAAGTGTAGTGACAATGGTCCAGATGGATTAAGTTCCAGGCAGTGCCCCTAAAAGTGAAAGTGAAGCCAGTATGAATTTGCGCTCTCAGTCGGAGCGCTTGGCTCGGCTCCTATCTCATCCTGAACCTTTGCAGTCTTTCATGGTAAGATGATTTTAGCAACATCCTTAAATAGGTTTAATAAAGGGAATTATTTTTTTTTTAAGATTTTATTTATTTGGCAGAGAGAGCGAGACAGGGAACACAAGCAAGGGAAGTGGGAGAGGGAGAAGCAGGCTTCCCGCTGAGCAGGGAGCCCAGTGCAGGGCTCGATCCTAGGACCCCAGGATCATGACCTGAGCCCAAGGCAGACACTTAACGATTGAGCTACCGAGGCACCCCAATAAAGGGAATGATTAACCATTACACAGTTATGTGCGATCTGAGGGACCCATTTCCCGAGAGGGAAATAACAAGCGCAGGTTACAAGTGTGCATCTCCTTCTCCGCCCCACCCCCTCTTGGAGCTCTTTAATTGGAAAGATACTAACAGATTAAAGTCTTAGCCATACTCCGTTCCTCCCTTGACCTGCAGAAAACCGTGGCCATTGGAAATGTGCTGCGTGTTAGAAAACACTGTAGGAGTACACCGCTGATGGTGAACAGAGTCCCCAGGAGGTGGACCCATGTAAGGGGGAAAAGGTGACCCCATTCCATGTGGATGATTTAGCTCAGGTCGTGCTTACCTTGTGGGTTCAAGCACTGAAAGTGTCTGGAGCTTCATTTCCAAGCAGAGATGTAACATGTCAGTGCAGGAGAGAAGCCCAAGGTGATCTTCCGGATCTAAACGAAGGGACCGCGTGGCTTGGGAGCCTTGGAAGCAGGGCAGAACTCCAGCACACAATAAGGCAAATCCTCGCATGGTACTTAAGGGTCCAATCAGATAAAATGACAGATCAAAGGATTATTTTTGCCTGATGAAGCATTCTGGGTTTTGTCTCGCTGGACTCCATTTTTAACGGGATCTTGTCCTCAAGGGGCTGGACTTTGGACACTCTGGGACAGGCATGTGGGCAGTCGGCTCCGGTTAATTGAAACGGAGCTCTTGATGAAGCCCTGCTGCACTTATAATTTCAAATTTAGAAATGCGTAGAGAGAGGAGTAGATAATGTGAGGGGATTTTTTTGCCTCTGAAATTAGCTTAGTGTATTAATTCAGAAAGCAGTCGTTTGCATCTGATTGTATGCCTTAGTAATCACAACCATCTGCCTCCCTATATTAAGGAGTTGGTCTCTTTAATCCAGCTTACAGCCCGCAAACCACTCTTCTCCATCATCATGCCCTTGAGCAGATGAGGCCGGGCAAAGTCCTTTGCTCTTAAGCACGTTGCTGTCGTTGAGGATATTGGGAGATTTTGTCTTTTTTTTTTTTTTTTCCTGTCCTTCACATTTCGTCTGAGTTTTGGTTTTATTTTTCTGGGGGCAGAAGCCATGGCTTTCTTTATGAAAACTATGATAAGCAACCAGGTCAAGAGCTTTGGATTCGGTGGCGGGTCAGAAGAAAAAAAAGAAGAAGGAGGAGCGTCGGATCCTGCGGCAGCCCAAGGGATGACTAGAGAGGAGTACGAGGAGTATCAGAAGCAAGTGATAGAGGAGAAGTGAGTACCCGCGGCTCCCTTCCCTCTCAGAGCCGAAAGAAACCAATTCTGGCTGTACCTGCTTCCGCTCCCTGACCTCTCTGGCTTTGCTCTCTAGATGCGCCTTCTTGTGCTGTTTGCCTCTGACCTTAGGAAGGAGTGTCCCCATGACTCGAACCCTCTCCTCGCCGCAGCAGGTACCATGTCCCGCGGGGAGGGACGGGCGGCCACACAGAATGCAGAATCTCTCTGCCGTTCTGAAAGCCGCTTAGCACTTTTTCTGGTCGAGGTTCATTTCAATTAACCCCAGTTGAAATGTTCAGATGGACAATGGTGAGCCTATCTCCACGGTCTTCCCCCAAACCGCCCTTCTAGCACATCAAAAGCTTTCAGATCGAAGAATTCAGATTTTGCACCTGGAAGAGGGCTTTGAAGCGCACACCGTGCCATCTTTTTTCTCTTACGTGTGCAAAAACCCTAGAAAGCACAAGAGGATTAGGTCATAAGACTCAGCTTTGCAAAAACTGTGAATAAATTTGTGGGCGGTTTATTGTGGCAATTTGATTTTCTTTTATTTTATATTTTTTTAAATGCCTGGAGAGATAGGCAGGTCACATTTTTTTTTAAAGATTTTTATTTATTTATTTGACACGGAGAGAGAGATCACAAGTAGGCAGAGAGGCAGGCAGAGAGAGAGGGGGAAGCAGGCTCCCTGCTGAGCAGAGAGCCCGATGCGGGGCTCCATCTCAGGACCCTGAGATCATGACCCAAGCGGAAGGCAGAGGCTTTAACTCACTGAGTCACCCAGGTGCCCCTATTATGGCAATTTTAAAGGTACAGGAAAAGTAAGAGAGTATAATGAACACCCATACAAACCTATGAATAAAGTCACAGTTAACATTTGGTTATAATTGTTTATAGATGATTAGTTGGATAGATGATTGGATAGATAGATAGATCGATAGAAGCTTTAAAAAAAAAGAATGTATTTATTTATTTGACAGGAAGAGAAACAGCGAGAGAAGGAACACAAGCAAGGGGAGTGGGAGAGGGAGAAGCAGGCTTCCCGTTGAGCAGGGAGCCTGATGCAGGGCTAGATCCCAGGACCCCGGGATCATGATCTGAGCTGAAGGCAGACACTTGACAACTGAGTCACCCAGGCACCCTAGATAGAAGGATTTTTAAAGTAAATTGTAAAGTGAAAGTAAAGACCTCGGGCACCTGGGTGGCTCAGTGGGTTAAGCCGCTGCCCTCGGCTCAGGTCATGATCTCAGGGTCCTGGGATGGAGTCCCGCATCGGGCTCTCTGCTCAGCAGGGAGCCTGCTTCCTGCTCTCTCTCTGCCTACCTCTCTGTCTACTTGTGATCTCTCTCTGTCTACTTGTGATCTCTCTCTGTCAAATAAATAAATAAAATCTTAAAAAAAAAAAAAAAAAGTAAAGACCTCATGTTACGTCACCCCTAATACCTCCAAAAAATAAGGATATTCTCCCAACTGTGTAAAATAAAAATAAAACATGGGTAACATTTTCGTTGAGCATCATAGAATGTGAATAGAACCCACAATTTTTCACTGCTGCAGACCAATCTTTAAGTAAAATCTGTATATAATTTTTTAGACTTTAAGGTAGAATAACTTAAGAGTCTTTTAATAACAATGAAGAATTGAAGCCTCAATCTTGAGGTTAAGTGTTCATCATTTTTTTTTAAGTTTTAATTTAAAGTATTTCTCTGGGCACCTGGATGACTCAGCCGGTAGAGCGTGTGACTCTTGATCCCGGCGTTTTGAGTTCAAGCCCCACTTTGGGCATGGAGCCTACTTTAAAAAAAAAAAAAAAAAAGTATGTCTCATTTAATAAGAGTTTTTCTCTTCCCATCACGGCTCTTTTGCTAATGATCAATTACACTAGAGTGGCCGAAGTCCTATCGCTAAGATGATTATAGGTGAAAGGTTAATGCCCTGGAGGAAACCAAGGAAGTACAAAGGCTTACATTTAATGGAAACTTTGTCTATTGTATTTTTTCTGAAAGAAATCGTAACTTAATAAACTACCTAGAATGTATTATGCTCGGCTGGGCAGTCAGTTAAAGTCCGTTAAAAAAGTAAACACCAATGCAAACATGAAGTCGGTGCTGGAGTAAAGCTCAGGCAAAAAAAACAACACCCCTTGCATTTGGCTAGTTTCGCCTACCGCTTGTAAACAAACAAACAAACAAAAAACAAGCATAATGAAGTCACAGAAGCAGAATGATAGCACCCAGTGCTCTCAGCTCAGTGAGAGAAGAAGAAGAAACCGGCCAGAAATTTAGACTCTCCATCTGATTGTGTAAAACATCATGTAAGAGGTCCAAGCAATACATCTGGTCACAGATACGGCATCTGTTTGATTAACTAATGTCCTAGTTTTCCCTAAGTTTGTATCTGGATAGATCAAAGGCCAGAAGGCCCAAATGGTGTGGTCAATCAGTGAATTGGGTTATTTGCCAGCGAGTTGGCTGTGTGTGTGTGCGAATGTTACCAATTTATGTAGTCACCCATTTTAAGGAATAGTAACAGGCCGTGGGGCCAGGCTCCTTCCCTCTGGCAAGAGGCAGGCCTTCCAGGTTGTTGCTTGAGTTTCCAATAGCTTCACCACCCAGAACGCAACAAAACAGTCCATTTAGCCTTCCATTTCTCTCAACAATAATAAAATGTGCCTTTACCTTAGTTATGGTGCAGTAATGTTAGGGTGCCATTTGTTGCTTGAACTTTGATATGCACCAGAGAACTGAACAGAAAAGCTAAAAGGATAAATAAAATCTTAAAAAAAAAAAAAAGCTAAAAGGATAAAGCATTTGGAAGAAAACAGTATCTCTGCAACTTGAAAGTAAGGCAAAGAGTTTTTAAACATGACTCTGAAAGCAATAACCATAAAATTTTTAAATAATGTTGACTTTATCAAGGTTGAAAATTCTTATACGTCAAAAGACACCATTAAGAGAATGTTTATAGGGCTCCTGGGTGGCTCAGTGGGTTAAGCCTCTGCCTTCGGCTCGGTAATGATCTCAGGGTCCTGGGATCGAGTGTCGCATCGGGCTCTCTACTCAGTGGGGAGCCTGCTTCCTCCTCTCTCTCTGCCTGCCTCTCTGCCTACTTGTGATCGCTCTCTGTGTGTCAAATCAATAAGTAAATAAATCTTTAGGTGGGGAAAAAAAAAAGAGAGAGAGAATGTTTATAGGCAAGTCAGAGACTGAGAGAAAATCTTTGCAAAACATGCCTGACACACGACCGGGATCTAGAATATATAAAGAATTTCTACAACTCAACAATAAAAGCAAAAATAAATAAACAAATGGGCAAAAAGAGTTGAGCAAATACTTCCTAAAGATACACGAATGGCCAATTAGTACATGAAAAGAACCCATCTGCTCTCATTAGTCATCATGGAAAGGAAAAGTAAAATCCCACTAAGGTACCACTACACACTCCAGAATGGCTAAAATTTAAAAGACACCATACCAAATGTGGGCTAGAATGTGGAACAACATAGAACTTCCATTCCATTTGATGAGACATGAGATGGTACACCCACTTGGGCAAAACTCAGGCATTTTCTTATAAAACTAAACTCAACCAAATTACCCTGTCACTCTGGTGCCATGCGTAGATTATTTACCTCAGAGAAATGAACATGTAGGTCCACAAAAAGACATGGACAGAAGTGTTCATAGCAACTTCATCAGGAGTGACCCTGACTGGGAAATAGTCCGAGTCCATCCGTGGAATGGAGTAAACAAGCATGACTTCTTCACACAGAGCAATGCACTCAGTATTAAAAACCATGGATGAGTAACACCACCTGGATAAATCTCAGAGGTTCATCATGCTGAGTAAAAGAAGCCTTACACAAAAGAATGTATAGTATATGGTTCCATTTATAGAAAGTTCTAGAACAGGCACAACCAATCTATGGTGGATAAAGGACGGTGACTGGGAAACAGGTGTTAACTGGGCAGGGAAATGAGAGAAATTTCTCAGGTGACGCTAATGTTTTTCATATCTTAATAGGGTTCGGGTTATACACAGAAACAGAACCAGTAGGAGAAACAGACTTAGGCATATGTGTATATGTAATATGTGCACGGGAGATTGAGTATAAGGATTGGCTCACGTGATGATGGAGGCTGAGAAGTCCCACCATCTACTGTCTGCAAGCTGAAGGCCCAGGAAAATATTGCTGGGTCTTTCTCAGCTGGAAGGCTGATGGTATAAGTTCGAGTTGAGGGCAGAAGACTGAGATCTCGGCTCCAGCAGACAGGCAAAGGCAGACAGAATTCCCCCTTCCTCTTGGCCTTTTCTTTTTAGTCAAACCCTCAACAGATTGGGTGCTGCCCACCCACTCCTGGGAGGGCAATCTGCTTTATTCAGTCCATGGATTCAAGTGCCAATCTCATTTGGAAACACCCTCCCAGACACACCCGGAAATCATGTTTAAATCTGGGCACCCCGCAGCCCAGTCAAGTCACCACGTAAAATTACCCAGCCCAGTACCTGGAAGCTCTGTGCACGGAATTGTACCCAGGATTTTACTTCAAAAGAAAAAAAAGAACTGCAAACAAGTATGTTACTGTAGCGAATGGCATTTGTGTTGAAGTGTTTGGGGGAGCGAGGACTGGTGTCTACCACTTTGAAATGCTTCAGAAGATCAGATGGATAAATGAATGCATAGGGAAGAAGAGAAGTGTGTGACAACACATGGATAGTAAGATGCTGATTGTAGAATCTAGATGTGACTATGTAGGTTTCACTGTAAATTTCTTCCAACTTTTCTGCAAGTTAAGAAATGTTCATAGTAAATTACTGGGGAGGGTAGATCTGCTTCTACCCAAGCCCTGGGTCACTGATGTCTTAGGCAAGTCGCTTATTCTGTTTCTCTCTCCAAAGCCAGAAGATGGACCAGCATCGTCTGGTGCCCCTTCTGGGCCTGACCTTTGGTTGCGGGGGTGGGGGTGGGAGGTGGCCAGGGTGCTCGGGGAGCGCCTGTGCTCAGGGCCCCCATGGGCATTAGTTTGACCTGATCTCTTCGGATCAGCCCCTCCTGCAGGCAGCCTTCTGTGTGCTGGGGAAGAGGATTTCAAAACGTGAAGTGAAGAAATAAAAACCAATTAGCCCCCTGAAAATGAAACAGAATTTATTTTAATGCAAATAATGCTTCATGCAACGATGCTTCATGAAACCCCTCAGCAGAAACCCCACCAGCCCCGATGCCTGGGGGCGGCTCAGTCAACTCAACGGTCAGGCTCTTGATTTCGGCTCAGTTCCTGATCTCAGGGTCGTGAGATCGAGCCCTGATTCAGGCTTCCTGCTCAGCACAGCGCTAGCTTGAGATTCTCTCTCGCTCTCCCTCTGCCCCTCCCCCCCACATCGGCTCTCACTCTCTCTCAATATATAAATAATTTAAGTATTAAAAACAAAAAAAGAAACCCCACGAGGACTCACAGGGGCCTAACCTAGGAACCAGAATAATGTGGGAAGCCAGCCATGAGCTCCTTCTTGGCTCTCGCCATTGCTTCTGTCCCCAGTATGGCTGCTTTCTTCCTGCCTGTTAGCCGTCACCTCTTCTCGCCATGCCACCCAGACCCCATGGCCCAGGGAACATGGCAGCCCACAGCCTCCAAGTCCACCTGTTCCAGCAAATGTCTGTCTGTCTCGGTCCCAGTCCCAACCTCCCAGAGGAAAGATTTCACTTAACCAGCTGGGGCCAGTCCAATAGAACCAGAGGGCAGGACCCTGTGTATAAACGTAATGCACCTTGTAATGCACCTTGTAATGCACCTTGGTGGGCAGCTGGGAGGGGAGGCAGTCCCTGTGAGCTTCGCAGATATCCCCAAAGATCGTCTGCTCCTGCCTTGGTCAGCGTGGGCAAGGGAGTCAATTTCAACCCAGACTAATCCTGAGTCCAATTAGATCACCCCCAGAGGGGGCACCTGGGTGGCTCAGTGGGTTAAAGCCTCTGCTTTCGGCTCAGGTCATGATCCCAGGGTCCTGGGATCGAGCCCCACATTGGGCTCTCTGCTACGCAGAGTGCCTGCTTCCTCCTCTCTCTCCCCACCTGCCTCTCTTGCCTACTTGTAATCTCTTAAAAAAAAAAAAAAAAAAAAAAAAGATCATCCCCAGAGCATTATGGGCACTGGCCCTACCTTGTTTGAGGATGCCTCCTTCCCAACAGGGAACGGAACACTGTACCCAAGTTGGGACCCAGAGGGGGTGACAATGAAGGGAAACAGCTTTCTCTACATCCCTAAATAGCATGCACCTCTAAAGGACCCCCCAGCCCCTGGATGCTGTGACCGAATTTTCACTTGACTAAGAGTCATTCAGGAAGCTTCTTCAAAACAGAGCTTCTGTTCACGCGCCCCTAGAGGTTCTGATGAGTCAGTCCAAGGTCACACCTAGGAAGCTGCGTTCTTACCCAGAGCCCGGGTGATTCTGATGTTTGTGGTCGCAAGTTCTATCTAGAGCAAAGTCAGCGAGGTACTAGGGAAAACCACTGTGCCCTTCCCTGAGCTGCATCCTAAGGAGATTCCCAGAACCAAGCTGTCTCTGGGATCCAAGGGTCTGCCTTGAGTTACAACCGGAGAATGATGGAAAGAGAGGCAGGTGTTTGGGACATTAGGAAGGTTTATCCCAGCGTCTGGCTTCTCTGCGCAGGGGTGGGACTGTCCTCAGCCCTCTATGTCCTTTGATCCTTTTTTCTGTTCTTTTCCTTTTAGGATGGAAAGAGATGCTGCATTTACACAAAAAAAAGCAGAGAGGGCATGCCTCAGAGTTCATCTCAGAGAAAAATACAGACTCCCCAAGGTGAGATGCTCTTAACACAGTAAACATACTATTTAATTTCTTAAATAACAGAAAATGGGGAATGTTTGATGATCAGCAAAGGGTCCCACTCATGAATACACACCCCCCCACATGCACACACACATACACACATGCACACACGTACACACACGTGTCTTCATCCTAATTGAGGCATTTGGTATAGTGAAAAGGCCCTTGAACTAGTTCATAAAAACTAGATTCCAGTCATTTAACCTCTGTGAACTTCCATTTTCTCTCAACAAAATGGAGCTAATACCTCTAAGTGACAGTTTATTGTAAGTTTCTGTCAAGCTGCTAGAGCCTCCCTGGGTAAGTACACAAGGAGGAAGTCATCAGAGCTGGCCTTTAGTGGCATGCCCCAGGCACTGTTCGGAAGGCTTCGAACGTAGCAGTTCATCGAATCTTTCCCAACGGTCCTCTCGGGTATTGTGTCATGACCTCCTCCTGGTGGTAGAGGAAGCAGAAGAAAGTAAGTCCCTCCTGCCAAAGGCCAGGAGGGCAGAGCCCAAGGTCTTAAGTCCCCCCATACTCTGCCTGTATTTCAAAGAAGCAATCCGCTCCTTCAATGTGGGGACGCTGTTGTGGTGATGGCCACCCCCTGGCATCATCCATTGGTCCATTTTGATGCTGGGGGACAGAACAAGCCCCCTGTGGGCTCTGGCCGGGCAGCTGGTTTACCGATGGGAAGAGGAGGTGTTGACCTGTGACAGCAGGCTCAGAAGCTCTGCTCCTGTGGGTGCCCTACAGATTTCAGAAGCTACCAGCCCTAAACAAAGGGAGACAGCCCCACTGTCCCCTTCAAGGTCAATGCTGAAGTCAGCGAAGAGTTCAATAACCTCAACTTGTGGGAGAGACTCCCCCCCCTAAGATGCCCTAGGAAGCTGGTTCTGCTCTCAGAGAGGAGGGGAAAACTCACAGAGAAGATTAAACATTTTCATTGCGACCCAGGAATTTTGAAAAGAAGGACTTTGCTTTTTGCCTCCCTTATTCTGGTTTAATGCTTTTTCCCATTGGGCACTTGGGAACACGGTCCCCTCCACTCCCACGGTCTGGTGGATTCCCCGAAGCCGCCTGGGATGGGTCCAGCTGTCTTTAGGAGAACAGGTTTCAATTCCGGTGCCACCTCAGCTGGCTCTTCAATGTAGCTGAGCCTAGTTTCCTCATCTGTAAAACGGAGACAGTGACTCCTGCCTCACCAAGACACCTGCGTCGTTGTCTGAGGTTACCTTTAGCTGATGTAAAGAACCTAGTACAGGGGCGCCTGAGTGGCTCAGTGGGTTAAATAAAGCCTATGCCTTTGGCTCAGGTCATGATCCCAGGGTCCTGGGATCGAGTCCCGCATCGGGCTCTCTGCTCAGCAAGGGAGCCTGTTACCCCCACCCCCACCTGCCTCTCTGCCCACTTGTGATCTCTGTCAAATAAATAGATACAATCTTTAAAAAAGAAAGAAAGAAAGAAGGAAGGAAAGAAAAGAACTTAGTTCAGTGCCTGACCAATGGGAGAAAATAGATGACCCCTTCTTATTTTTCCTATGGTTCTCTCTGTGCCCAGAAATCTTCTTCCTTCATAATAACAGCCAGAGGTCTCAAAGACCTTAGGTAAACACACCGATCTGTGTCAACAAGGCAACAACTCAAGGTCAAGAACCTGAGCTTTTGATTGTTTTCTCCCTAATGAGGGTCCTGCTGTCTTGCTCCTTTCCAGAGCCTCAGCTGTGAACCCCTCAAGGCTCAGCAACGGGACTTTGATGGTCTTCAGAGAAAAAAAGAATCCCCAAATCTTTGAGTCAAGCTATCCTTTGGGACTAGAGCATTTCCAACAGAAGCTATAGGAAGAGGAAAGAATGATGGCCAGGAAATGTGCACATTCAGATCCTCCCTGGAGAGGATCAGTCCAGGGAAGGGACAGGGACTATGTTGGCACAGGCTAAGGCTCCCTAAAGCCAGTGGGGGGTGGGGTGGGGGAGTGTGAAAAAGTCCTCAGATTGTTAACAGCGGAGCCCAGTTGGGATGTCCCAGTGCTCATCAGCAGCCTTTCCCCTGTCTGAGGCATGTGAGACCTCACCTGAGTTTTCCCTGGACCCTGCAAAAGATCTTTGAGTTCGTCTAAGAACCGAATGCCACTGCCTCTTTTTAGACAGGAGGGCACTGCAGCCAGAAGGGTTGGGGAGCCACAGCCACTGAGGATAGAACCGGGCTGGGAATGTAAGCTTCGCAACCCTGAAAGCACGTGACTGCCTCACAAAAGGGTTTGAATGCTGCTCCCTCTGGCCCCGAGGTCTTCCGCAATTTCTACTCAGCGTTCAAGGTGTCCCAAAGTCTGAGAGCAGCTTTGAGCTCTTTGCGGCTTCAACCTGCAGGTAGACTTTGGGGACCACCTGCGCGGCTGGGGGTTTCAGTGACGTGCGTGCGGAATCCCACGCCCGCACCCAGCAGGTGGCGCGGCTTCTCCCGCTCCGGGGCATTGTGACTCCCAGGCCGCTGCGACCTTCCAAACACAAGCGAAATAAACAGATGAGAATATCACTTGAAAGCATTCTGCCCTTGACCCCTCGGTGCAGTTGGCTTTCAGGCAGAGGCCTCCCTGGCGTCCTTTTATATTACGGCTGCATTTGGTAAAAATGGATCGATTCTACACAATGCTTCCAGGATTGGCCTGTGGTGGGTGGGAACAGCAAAAATACTAACAGTACAATCACCCACTCTTCCTACAGCACGGAGGAACGGGGGAGATTCTAACTCAATTACACAATCCACGAAACGGTTATTAATAGAAAGTATATCGTCAATAACCAACGGGCTCCCATTCCACTCGTCCTCCTATCACAGATGTGGCCCTGGCCCAGCCTCGCCGCAGGTCTTTGCAGGTGAAGTCCAGTCCCCCCGGCCCCGTCGGCCTCCGGAAGGCCCGCTGTGCCTAGAACCCAGACGAGGGGTTCAGCGGGCCTTCAAAAGCCCCGGGCCTAGAAGGGAACGCTGGGGGACAGACACATTTCCCAGGCCAAGAACTGCCCCCACTCCTGTCCTGGCTTCTGAGTGCAGTCGGCCCCGGGGCCGGGGAGGGGGGAGGAGGGAAGGGGGTGTGGGGGGCGGCGGTGCGGGCCCGGGATAGGGTCTGCTCCCTCGCGCCCCCTGCTGCCTCTAGAGGCAGCGCGCACCGCAGCCGCAGGGAAGTATTGGGGGCGCCGTGGCTCTCAGTTCCGTGGGGACTGGGGCTTGCAGCAGGGACAGTGATGGTGGGAACAGAAATAAATGTCCAGACTTTTTTTTTTTTTTTTTAAAGTCTATTCGTTGGCTACTAAGGACCAGATTGTGCATTGTATTGTAAAGCAGTTTCCGTGCGGGTGAGCAGGGAAGGGCCTGGTGGACCCTCCTAGGAGCAGCTGGCCGCGCCCAGAGAGGGGCGGGCCGGGTGGGGACCGGCTGGGAGGGGAGCGGAGAGCAGCAGGACCCTCCCACGCTGTGCCAAGACGGAGAGCTAGAAAACCAACCGGGGTGAGCTGTCTCCCCAGCTCGCAGGATGGAGTGGGATTTTGAACCCCCAGTAACTGAGGAGAAGATGAAAGCACTGGAATATTCGGCTGGACCCAAGAGGGGATGACTTTGGGGAAATGGCCACTCTGGGGCCAATCAATCCCTGGGCCTTGAAAGCCATGCCTCGATTCTCGTACCAAGCCGGCTTATCCGGAGGGGCCCAAGCTGCTAGCTACACAGACGTGTATGGGATTTTTAGGGGTTTCTCTGATGATGCAGAAGGACTTCTCACAGCCGAATCCCTAGAAGGCCTTCTGAAAACCACAATAGGACTTGAACTTGTAGGTCTTTATCTCCTCCATGCTCCCTTAAGGAGCAAGGAGGCCCTGGAAGGTCAGGCCGGGCCTAGAGGCCTCGCTGTGACTGGAAAAGCCTCAAGGCCATGGCCATATGTCCAGAGAACCCGGGAAGGGAATGAGGGGCTTGGGGCCAGTGCTACACCCCTGGAGCGGGGCTGGGTGTGGGGGGTGCTGACGGAGGCCCAGGCCAGCCAGGAACTGCAAAGCCAGAGATGTGGCCACATACCCACAAACTATGACATATATCCTCCTCGTGGGGCTCAGCATCCTGATTACTTCACTTATTTGATTACTTATTTGATTACTGCCTTTGAAAATAGCAATCCTGGTGTGTGTGTGTGTGTGTGTGTGCATGTGCAAGTGTGTGTGTGTGTGTGTGTGTTATGCCTTAAATATGTTTATATGCCATAAAAAGAGGAAATCTTGCCATTTGCAACAATATAGATAAACCTTGAGGGTATCATCCTAAGTGAAATAAGTCAGACAGAGAAAGACAATAGTGTATGATTTGACTTGTATGTGGACTCTTTTTTTTTTTAAGATTTTATTTATTTATTTGACAGACAGAGATCACAAGTAGGCAGAGAGGCAGGCAGAGAGAGAGGGAAGCAGGCTCCCTGCTGAGCAGAGAGCCTGATTTGGGGCTCGATCTTAGGACCCTGGGATCATGACTTGAGTCGGAGGCAGAGGCTTTAACTCACTGAGCCACCCAGGTGCCCCTTGTATGTGGAATCTTAAGAAGTCAGACACGAAGAGCCCGGTGGTTGCCAGAGGTGGGTGGGGGTGGGGAGGATGAAATGGGTGAAAGGGGTCAAAAGGAACAAACTTCCAGATATAAGATAAATAAGAAATAAGTCCAAAAAAAAAAAAAAAAAAAAGGATAACTCCTGGGGATATAACGTAAGGCATGGCGACTATTAAAAAAAGGTCATCCAAAGACATGGATAGGACAAACAGTGTAGTCACTAACAAGCCCAAGAACCTGCGGTGGGCGGGGCCATCTGAGGAGCACGCCCACTGCCCCTCCCCCTGCCTGTCCAAGCTCTCTTCCTGGGGCAGGTGTGGGTTCCGGGGCTGTCCCGGTACTTTGGCTCCCTGGGTCTGAATGGTCTTTCAACTTTTATTAAACTTGATTTTTTTATATATGAAAAAGTACATCAAGGCATAATCCTAAAACCCACTGAAATCAAGGGACCTCGCCAAGGTCACAAAACTCACTGGCCAATGGGGCCACCAGCCTCCTGATTCTTCACCTAGGACTTTCTGGGTCCCACTGTCCCTATACCCCCTCTCAACTCTATCTCCATCCAGGATGGTAGACTCGAGAGCAAACACTACTGTCTCACAAGAAAACAGTGCTGGGCAGAAAGCAAAGCCCTTCCTGGGCTCCTGATAACCACCGTTCCCTCCCCTCAAGGTCTGCAGACTGCTAGGCCCTCTGTGGTCTTATCAAGTGCCTATTGGGTAAGCAGCCGTGTTAATGGTATTAGCAGTCCACGGGGAGCTGGACACATTCACCGTGTCCTCCCGCTAACGAGGGATGACCCCCCGGGTGCCTCATTCACAATTCCCTGGGGTCACCGGCCAGCAGCCACACCACCAGCGGGAGGCGGTTCTGGGCCCTTCCCCTCCCCGAGGCCCAACCCAGAGCAGACTGGAGGAAAATGTCTTCCCGGGAGCTGTCAGGTCTAATGAGGATAGCTATGTCACATTTTGGAATTAGAACCGTATTTTCTAAAGAAATTATTTGGCTGGTGTCCCCCGTGAAAGCGTTTCCCTGATTGCTGACCGGGGGTAGGAAATTTGGACTCGGGAAAGGAGCAATTTGGGCCCAGCCCCCGAGGGAACAGTAAAAGCCTCCTCTCCCAGCTCATCCTTCACTGTCCGTGACAACACAATTTATTGTACCCGTGTCTTTGGATGACCCCTTTTAATTGCAGTAATCATGTAAGGCGTCCACGAAGGGATCCATCATCCGCAGGATCTAGGAAACTGTGCGCATGTCCACGCAGGGTGGCTTTCCTCCCGCTTTGGGGTCGCAGGTAGTCGGTCGATTTCCGGCAGCTGAAGGAATCCTGGATGCTCGCGTTACGCTGGGGTCTCGCTCCGCTGATCCGCCCCTGTCCTGTGTCTCCCCTGTTCCCCCTCCGCCGTCTCTCCTTTATAAAGGTCGAATCTCTCCCCACGAAAACAAGCAGATCGCACTTTGGGAGAAGACAGGCCTTTCCAGGTACCTTCCCGAAGTGACCGGCTCCCACTGCCCCACGGACGCCTTCCTCCTTCGGATGCCTGGTGGTCCTGCTAAACCCCGTGACCGTGACCGTCGCCTTCTCCTGCAGCCCTCTCTCTCTGGCCTCGGTTTCCAGGTCTCATTCACCCTGAATGTCTTCTTCATGGCCTATCCTCCCCCTGTGTGCTGCCCCCAGGTTTTGGAATATTGCAGGTGTACTCTTTTTCCCACTGAATCTGCACACTCTCCCCCAGGGGGAAGGGGGGGGGGACATGTTGCTGTCGCTCTCAGCTGTCATCCACATGTGGGTGACTCTCGAACCTTCACCCGCAGCCTCCCCTTCTCCCCACGATTCCTACTGCGTCTGCCTCCGCTTCCGCACCTCCTAGCTCTTCCCCAGAACAGACTGGCTCGTTTTCCCCCAAACCTGATTCTCCTGTAGGCCCCATTTCCAGGGGTGCCCACTCCCCCCAGGCCACCCCCCCCCCCACGCAAGGCCAGTGACCGGAAGTCACCCTTGACTCTCCCCTCCTCCTACAGCCTCACATCCAATAACTCAGGTGACCCTCACGTCACCTCCTACATAATTCTCAACTCATCCCCCCCGTGCATCCCCAAGGGCTCCTGAGGTCTGTCTCACCACAGCAACTCAGCAGCGGCTTTTGCACGGGGAGTCTTGCTCCTCTCAAAGTGGCAGTGCGAGGTTTCCAAAATGCAAATCTGATCCTGTTTCTCCCCTGTTTAAAAAAAAAATAGCTTATCATAACTTCTGAGAATCAAGTCCCAATCCCTTGGCCAGGACCAGGGCTGTGATGGGCCTCCTGTCTTTCCAGTCTCTGCTCTTGCTAACTTCCTGCTTGGACTAAAATGTCCTCCTGCTTTGTTCCCTACACTCTGCTCTCTGAGGCCCTTCTCTTCCCAGAAGACTTCCCGGCCAGTGCCACTTCTATTTTTTTTTTTTTTTTTAAGATTTTATTTATTTACTTGATGGACAGAGATCACAAGTAGGCAGAGAGAGAAAGGGAAGCAGGCTCCCTGCTGAGCAGAGATTCCCAATGCAGGGCTCCATCCCAGGACCATGGGGCTTGATCCCAGGACCCTGAGATCATGACCTGAACCCAAAGCAGAGGCTCAACTCACTGAGTCACCCAGGCACCCCCCAGTGCCACTTCTTACAGAACCTTCTGTGACCCTCTTCTCCCCACTGCCCCTCATGCTCCCATAATCCCGGGTGCATGTCTCATGTTATCTCACTCACCCCCGTGAATACTCTCGCCTGCTGGACTCAGTGCTCTTTTTTTTTTTTTTAAAGATTTTTATTTATTTATTTGACAGAGATTACAAGTAGGCAGAGAGGCAGAGGAGGAAGCAGGCTCCCTGCTGAGCAGAGAGCCCGATGCGGGGCTCGATCCCAAAACCCTGGGATCATGACCTGAGCCGAAGGCAGAGGTTTTAACCCACTGAGCCACCCAGGCGCCCCAGAAGTAATATGTTTTAAGTCAAGCCCCAAGGTTCTTTCTAAAAACGATATGTGCCCTTCTCCCTAGCCAATTCAAAATGTATGTGTAAGTCAAGCCAAATTAATAAGAGAAAACAGTTCCACAATGAACCCTAATCCTATTAACGGAATTGTCAATCTAGGTTAGTCATTGAAAAATAATGTTGTGCCCCCTGCCGCGCTGTGATTTAGTTACACCTGGTGCTTGTCTGCTGTATTAAGGGCATCGTTCGTGCTGAATCAAGACAAAGGTAGAGGAAAATCTACCAGTGGGGTCGTCTTTGAATGTGTCACACTAAAACTCCCTAGGACAGAATTTAAAAGTTGCCTCTTAAAGAAAGATATGACTCCGTGGACGTTTCTTTGCCTCCTGCTTCAGATTCGGATCTCTGGGGCTGCCCAGCAGGGTCCCAGACACTGAATCCTCCCGCCCTGGGAACAGCTGTTTCTGGTGGCAGAGCTGGAAGCCATCGGGGGGCCCCCGATGGGGCCTTCACTTCTCTCTCCTCCCCATCCTGTGCCCGCTCAGTTTGCTCCTTCTACTCCCCCATCCCTGAAAGAGCCATGGACTGAATGTCCTGAGGGAACCTGGGGAAGGGGAGAGAGAGCCCTGGGAACTGGTGCCGTGGTCCTTAGCCACGTGGGCAATCTCACTGAGTCCTCTCCACCACCCCGACCACCCCGCTGCCCCGTGAGGTAGGTCAATATTATTTCCTGGCTGGGAGGGGGCGAGGAAGAGCAGCTTCCCAAGGTCACACCACCTGTAAATGGCAAAGCAGGAGGAGACCCCAGGCCGATCTGACCCCACTGGCCATATTTTCCTGCTAGCCCCCATGGCGGGGCTGGCTGTGCACCCCCGAACAAGTTGAGTGATACTTATGCAAGTCTTGGGACCTTGGCTTCCTCCTCTGTAAAAAGAGAGGCTTGGACAGTGGCGTCTATGAGCTGCTCGAGCCTCTCTGCAACGCCTTTGCAAAGGAAAGAAGTGGGAGATGTATACAACCCGCATCTAGAGACCCCATTCCTCCCGAGTCCTATACCTGTGCACGCTCTCAGCCGAAGAAGTCAGACCCACACCCTCTGTCCAACAGCTGATGGGGGAGGACATCGTGGTGTGGGGGACAATGCAGGCATCAAGCCCCAGACGAGAGTCCTTGCCCTGCTCGACACTAGAGTCACCTGGAAAACTTTTAAAAAATCCTATTGCCCAGGCCCTTGCCCCAGAGCCTCGCTCCTGCTCTGGCCTAAAGACCCCTTTACCTCCGGCAAAGCAGGGTGTGCTCATTTTGACTTACGGCGTTTGCTGTGTTCTTTTCTCTCTCCCCCGCCCCCTTCCACGTCTCCTAGGTTCCTGCAGGACAGGAGCCAGGGGTGGCTGTCACCCTCCCTAGCAGCCGGTGCAGCACCCCTACTCATACGTAGGATGGTGAGAGGCGTGTAGTGAAGACCACTGGTCCTCACAAACACGGAAGCCGCTGGTGTTAGATCAGTGCGTCCACGTCAAAGAAATCCGTCAATCTAGCTCTTCGGTACCACGTAGACCAACACCAAATAAACAAACCAAAACCCAAATAGAATCTGCCTAGAAGCCAATACGCTGGTATTTGCAATGTGCCCAGTGTGGTTGTCTAGGACCCTAACCAGCGGTGAACGCTCAACTTTTTGACAAAATAGCCGTCTGAGATAGGATTGTTTTTCATCCTCACTCAAGGTGGGTACAGGATGAAGGCCCGTTTGTTAAAATCTAGGGCCCAGACCGTGGGAATCCTGGGTCGTGCTTACCCCTCAGTGAAAGGTCAGAAATCAGTCACAGGGAATGGCCAGAGCAGGGCACCTGGCGATTTAAATAATGGGGCATTGAGCGCTGGCAGAAGATTATAAATCTAGTTAAAAACCAAGAGATTAAAACTGATTCTGGTCAGCCGGCATAAAAATAATGAGCTCTTAACTGCATTAAACAATATCCCAAATTGATAAGATTTCTAGAAACGAGAAGACCTCTGAGACAGGAATAAAGGACAGCCTTAGGGCCTCTAACTGTGTGTGGGCTTGCCTCCCTCTCTCCCTCTTTATCTTTCTCACCTCCCTTCTTTCACAACATGCTCCCAAACCCGGGGCTACGCCTCCCTGCCTCCCTGGAGCTGTGTCCGGTCGTCTACACTCGAATCTGGGGGTGTGCTAAGGCATTACTGCCTTCTTTGACGTGTGGACGGTATCCAGACATCCCTGGCCTCCCCCCTCTGACTCATCAATGGGCAGCAGAAAGTGTGCGCGGGACGTTCGCTGCGTGGACTGCAGACAAGGTCCCGTGGGCAGGGAAGCTGGGGAGATCAAGAGGACAAGGCTGTTTCTGTTCTTCGTGGCTTGATCTGCTCTGGATCTTTCTCCCAAGGGGCCAATACTCTTCCACCCTCTGTGTCCCTATCTGTGCCTTCTCAATTGAGGGGGTCCTTTCAGCAGGGATGGTGATGGCGAGCTGCCCTTTTTTCTAAAAAATGTGAGTAACCACAGTCCTGCTTGTCCAGGGCTTAGAAGCTTACGAGACCGTCTCACATCCCAGCTCCCTCCATCTGCTTGGGAACCCTCTGAGGATCCACGGGCATGGGAGTGTAAGGTGACTTGCCAAAGGTCATGCAGCAGAGGGCGAATGACAAAGCCGGGGCTGCATGCCACCCCTGGCAGGGGGACGCTCTGAGTCCACTGCAGGAGGCTGTTAGAAGCCCAGACCCCTTTTTACAAACAGGACCCTTGCACTTGGCCTGTCCTGGATCTGCGGCCAGCCCACATTAGGCCCCAGTGCTAAGGAGGCTGGGGCCCAGATTTGGTCCCAAAGGGTTACATTTTGTCCTCTAATTACTTACTCACTGGCCCTGTCTAGTTGTCCTGCCCTCAGTCGTAAGGAACCCACAGCCCAAAGAAATGGGTCCCAGGGCTATAGGGTCATCGCCGGAAGCAATGGCGCTGCAGATGGAGGTCAGTAGCATCGTCCTTCTAGGAGGGAGACTGTAGGACTCGGCCCCTAACCAATGACGACGCTGAACACTGCCTTTAGATGGGACAGTTGGAGCCACCTGCCTTGGGCCCCGTGCCTTAGAGGCCTCCCCACTGTCCCTTGGGCCACATTCCTTCACATGGGGGTGCAAAGTCTACAGGGCCACAGGGACAAGCCCGCCCAGAGCCCACATCCCTATTTTATTTTTATTTTTATTTTTTAAAGATTTTATTTATTTGACAGAGAGAGATCACAAGTAGGCAGAGAGGCAGGCAGAGAGGGTGGGGGGAAGCAGGCTCCCTGCTAAGCAGAGATCCTGATGCAGGGCTCGATCCCAGGACCCTGAGATCATGACCTGGGCTGAAGGCAGAGGCTTAACCCACGAGCCACCCAGGCGCCCCCCACATCCCTATTTTAGACCACACTCCAGCTTCCCAGAGCCCCAAATTCCCTGCCTCAGTGTATTTGGAGACTGCTTCAGGCCTCTTCATGGGGCCAGTGGCCCCAGAGAGTTCAGTGAGCTGCGGTTGGAGTCCTGCTAAGCCTCCAGGGGTGGGCAGGGGCTCTGCATACATAAAGTTCTCAAGAAGGGACAGACCCATTAGAGGGGGGAAAAGGAGGGCTGGTTGTGAGTCTGGGCCATCCTCTAGGTCCCACAAACATGCGCAAGGTATGACAAAGGCTAAGCGGGGCCTCGTAGATGTCTCCCAGAATTGAGTACCTAGTGCCGAAAAGGAAATGAACCGGCCCAGCCTGCCAGGAACTTGACTGTGGAGTGAAAGAGGCAGGGGCCCGGGTGCATTTCTAAGCCAGAGGTGAAGGTACCCAGAGAGCAAGGCCTCTGGTTAGGCTGACCGCCGTGTGTAGGAGTCACGGTTGTCTGCCGCAAATCCCCAGCCCACCGCTGAGGAGTTATTCTACTCCTGAGCAGCCCCCGGGGATGACTGCTTCATGCACTCCAAATAATGCAAGTGTCATCTAATTAATCTTCTACAACTCTAAGGCCAGGAGTAGAATCCCAATTTATAGGAAATAAAGCTCAGAGAGGTTGTGTAAGGTGTCCAAGGCCACACAGCTATGTAAGTGGTGGTGGTAACCTTCCCGCTCAGGCAATCTGATTCTCAAGCCAACACTGACCTCCCAGGGCACTGGCCCAGCGGCAGTGGCCAGTGAGTCAGTAGCTGCAACATAGAGCTCTTCACAGCAAAGCGGACCTGCCCATTAAGGATCGTTAAGGCCTTTGCAGTCCCGGAAGACAGGCTCATGGAATCATTCAGTAAACATTTACCATCTGTGTCTGCATGCCAGGCACTCTGCTGGGTTTGGAACCTTGTAGAGAAGTAAGTTACGGTCCTGTCTTCAAGGAAAAGGGAGCAGGGCCTCTTAAATGCACCAGAGTTACCAGGAGGGTTCGAGAAGTCGGAGATTGCTGGGCCTGCCCTTCCAGCTTCTGAGTCAGCAGTTCGGGGTGAGGATGTGCCTTTGCAACGAGGTCCCAGGAGATGCCCATGCTGCTGGCCTGGGAGCCCTACTTTTTTTTTTTTTTAATTTATTTATTTGTCAGAGAGAGAGGGAGAGAGAGCGAGCGAGCACAGGCAGACAGAGTGGCAGGCAGAGGCAGAGGGAGAAGCAGGCTCCCTGCCGAGCAAGGAGCCCGATGTGGGACTCGATTCCAGGATGCTTGGATCATGACCTGAGCCGAAGGCAGCCGCCCAACCAACTGAGCCACCCAGGCGTCCCTGGGAGCCCTACTTTGAGACACAGTTTGGTAAAAGTCCCGATCAAGAGCCCCTCAGTGATGGGCGCCTGGGTGGCTCAGTTGGTTAAGCAACTGCCTTCCGCTCAGGTCACGGTCCCAGAGTCCTGGGATCGAGTCCCACATTAGGCACCTAGCTCCCTGGGGAGTCTGCTTCTCCCTCTGACCTCGCCTCTCATGCTCTCTCTCACCGTCTCTCTCTCAAATAAATAAAATCTTTAAAAAAAAAAAAAAAGAGCCCCTCAGTGAGTTGTAAGGCAAAATGAAACCCAACGCTCTCCCTTCCCCAGGCAAGGGGAACGAGGAGAAAATAAACTTGAAACTCCTCTGAAGGAGGGACCCTTTCCAAAGCTTCCCCAGAGGCAGCAAGCCGCAGGGCCCCGCAAAGGCAAGGCAGGGGAGCACTGTCTTCAGGAGCGGCCCAGCTCTCTGAGCACCAGCTGGCTGGCCCCTGACCTTCCAGCTGCCTGTCCCTCCAGGCTACTTACTCCTTCCAGTTTGGACTCCGGTGACTCCACAGAAATCTTATTTCCCACCAGAGGGGAAGGGAGGCAGTGCCAGAATTCCCAGGAATGCCTTTTCAAATCATTATTTATTTTATTCTGGGGTGCGTAAGAGAGGGGAGACGTCCCACATCGACAGGAACTGAGAATTGCCAGACTGATGTCCCGCCTTTCCTCCCCTCCCTGCAAAATTGCCCAGAGGATGATCAGCAAGAAAGGCAACCTCTAGGCTAGGTAAATAAAAAATAAATAGAGATGGAAGATTGGCTGGGAGCCCTTAGGATTAACTAACTAATTAATCCCCACAACAGTTTTACGAGGAACTAATTAATCCATTAAGCGCTTTGAGGGGCCAAGGCCTGGCCAAGTGCAGGGAGAGGCTTCTCTCCCTCGGCAGGCTGCGGTGGAGGGTGGCCCTTCCCAGAGGCCTTTGTGGAGGGCCTGTGCGAGGATTGAGGATCGTACCCCCCAAAGGAGTATGTCTTCCCCGAATGGGAATCCTGCCTCCCACATAGGCTTGCTGTCACTCCGCCCAGAGAACTAGAGAACCAACCGAAAGAAGGAGCTCTGCAGGGAGCCACAGGGCCCTAGAGCTGGAGAAGGCCTGGGAGAGCCACTTTACAGACGGAGAATAGAGTGTTCCCTTTACCCTGACTCGCTCTTTGGACCCAGAGACAACCGATGTCTGTTTATAGCAATTTTTTTTTCTGAAGATTTTGTTTATTTATTTGACAGAGAAAGACACAGAGAGAGAGACAGAGAGAGCAGAGAGGCAGGCAGAGAGAGAGAGGAGGAAGCAGGCTCCCTGCTGAGCAGAGAGCCCAATGTGGGGCTCGATCCCAGGACCCTGGGATCATGACCTGAGCCGAAGGCAGAGGCTTTAACCCACTGAGCCACCCAGGCGCCCCTGTTTATAGCCTTTTCTACTTAGCACCCGGGGAAGGGGAATTCCTATTTTCCTCTAGATGTTGACTTTAGCACCCAAGGGGTGCTGAGATCTTTCTAAAATCAGATCAATGAGGGTCTGATTAAGACTAAGTGATTGCTTTATCTTGATGCGAGTTTTCACACGCTTTGGCTGCAGTACTTGGAGGTGGGCGAGCCCCAAAGTCTGCTGAGACTTTGCTTTTCTGACGCTCCGTAATCTTCTGGGCCCCTGGAGCCCTGTTTGCCTCCTGTCACAACCAGACCTCAGAAATCGTCTGATAGGGCCACCTGGGGATATAAACTATCCCTACCTTTCCCAGAGAAACCTTTCAATTCAGAAAGGGAGTGGGGAGGGAGGAACAGAGGGAGGGGGATGAGAGAGCTTAAGCTGGGTGTGCAGCCCGAGGTGGGGCTCGATCTCACAACTCTGAGATCATGGGGTCACGACCTGAGCCAAAAATCGAGAGTCAGATACTTAACCAGCGAGCTGCCCAGGCGCCCCTCCCAGAGAAACTTCTCTAGATCCTCCTCTCTCCTTAAGCAAGGCCCTGAAGCCAAAGGGGTAAGTCTAAGACCAGGCAGCGTGCACTGTGAAATTCTGGAGCAGTCACTGGTGGGCCCCCAGCATGAACTGTGTGACCCGCAGACTGCGGCGGGAGCAGCCACGCCCCAGCGAGTCCCTTAATAAACAGGCTTCCTGTGCCAGACTCGCTTCCAGGTACGGATTCTGTGCCCCGCAAGGGGCCCCCTGTCTAAACGGAGGGAGGAAAGGGGCAAAGGTCAAGCAGAAGTTGCCATGGTGACTGAGTGTGGTCTGGCCTGTGGTCTGGCCCGGTGTCTGTGAGACCAGACCCCACCCTCCAGGGCGGGACCGCCACGGGAGCCACTGAGTCACAGCCTGGGGCTGATAGACTGCAAAGCTTGCAGAGCCGCCCTGAGGCGGAGTGTCCTGGGTGGTTCTCACGCTTTGCTGGAGGGCAGGAAGGGACGGATTCTTATAACCCGTATTTCTGAGTTGCGCCCAGGAGTTTCTGATTCCTAGGTCTGGGGTGGGACCCAAGGATCCATCTTTCTACCATGTTCCGCGGTGTCTAACGCTGCTGGGCCCCGGGACCACACTTTGAGAACCACTGATCGGCCCGAGGTGCAGTGGAAGAGGGCCTGTGAACCATGACCTGCAGCCCCCGCCACCGCCGGAGAGAGATGCCATCCCCGTGGTTCAGCCCCCACCGGTGCTCTGGCGGCTGCTCTGACTCTGTTGGTGGCTTGGTTGTGGGACAGTGGCTCATCTCCTCCGTGTTTGTGTTTGGCACAGAGTGAAATGGACGAGAACCAGATCCAGATGGCCGGAGACGACGTGGACCTGCCCGAAGAGCTCCGGAAAATGGTGGACGAAGATCAAGTAGAGGAGGAAGAAAAGGATTCTATTCTCGGGCATTTACAGAATCTCCAGAACATGGACTTGGACACCATCAAAGAAAAAGCCCAGGCTACCTTCACGGAAATGAAGCAGACAGCAGGACAGAAGTGTTCTGTGATGTGAGGGGAGGGCGCGGGGTCAAGGGCGAGGTGACCGCTCTCCTGAGGGACACTACCAGCAATGAATACTTAAACATAGCAGACACAGAAAAACCGTGGTTAGAAAGCGCTCCACAAACTGGTAGACAACACCTTGATGTGCTAAATGTTCCTGGTAGAGCGCTTAGCCAGCACCTTGCAGTAGGAAACAGACTCTCCTTTTAGTTATAAATGTGGCTCCGGGGGCGCCTGGGTGGTTCAGTGGGTTAAAGCCTCTGCCTTTGGCTCAGGTCATGATCCCAGAGTCCTGGGATCGAGCCCCACATCGGGCTCTCTGCTCAGTAGGGAGCCTGCTTCCTCCTCACACTCTGCCTGCTTCTCTGCCTACTTGTGATCTCTGTCTGTCAAATAAATAAATAAAATCTTAAAAAAAAAAGATGTGGCTCCATGTGAAATTTCATCTGTGAGTGACACAGAACACATATCTGCTTGGAGATCTTCAGGAGAGGCTGGAAGAACCAAAAGCAAATGGAAGTTGAATCAGTCTCGCTGTGTGTGTGTGTGTGTGTGTATGTGTGTGTGTGTCTCTCTCTCCTCATTCTCTCTCATCTTCTTCTCCCCAGCTTGCCTCTCCTACCTCTCCTTGGTTTTCCTCTCCCGTCCCTCCCTCCGCTGCAGACTAGCTTCCAATAAATCTTGCTGTCATTCTGCCCTGATCTTCCTCGGGTGCCGCATTTCCTTCTCTTAACACTTGCTCTCAGGGGGAATTGCTCCAAAGACTATTTACCTCAGAAGCACTGAGAGCTGGTTAACTAAAGCCAAACTAAAACCAAACCAAAACAAAACTCGCCTTTCAGTGAATCTGTTCATTGAATAAATAATGCTCAAAGACAGCTTAAAAAAAAAAAAAATTTATTTATTGGAGAGAGAGAGCTTGCCAGAGCAGGAGTGGGAGGGGCAGAGGGAGAAGGAGAGAGAGATTGACAAGCCAATGCTCCGCTGACGGTGCAGCCCACCATGGGGCTCGATCTCACAACCCTGAGATCATGACCTGAACTGAACTCGAAGAGTTGGATGCTTCCCCAGCTGAGGCAACCAGGCAGCCCCAAAGACAGCTTTTAACAAGAGGAACTGCTCTATCAGAGGAAAGGAGACCCAAGACCAAGAAGCTAGGGGCTAACCTGCTCTCTAACCAGAGTTCCTGAATGTGCGCTAGAAGAAGAAGCTGCATGCTATGAAAACACGTAAATAAAACAAATCATCAGCGGTCCAGGACCCACAATCCTCAGAAAAGTGTAGCTCCTCTTGGAAGTCCCTGGGAGAATATTGGAGCCATGCTTGCGGCTCATTAATCTTAAAGTTCACTGTCATACTCCATTCCCGCTGCTATAATCAGATACGACAGTCTGGGTGACTTATAAACAAAAAAATGTTTCTTTCTCATAATTTGGGAGACTGGAAGGCTGCGACCAGGGGGACAGTATGGCTGGGTGAGGACCCTCTTCTGGGCTATAGCATTTTCATTTTATCCTCACACCATGGAAGCGGCAAGGGAGCTCCGGGGCGGTCCCTTTAACAAGAGCACTCACCCCACTCACAGGGCTCCGCTCTCATCACCTGTTCACCTCCCAAAGACCCCACTAACAACATCACCTTGGAGGTGAGAATTCAGCATATGAACCTTGAGAGGACACAGCATCCACAGACCCCCGATACCATGGGAATATTTTAAAACCATGCTTGTCTTTTATCAGAACTGGCATGCGAGTGGTGATTGGTTTTATAGTAGAACATGTAAAATAGTCAACATTATTAAAGCTATAAAATAACGGATAAAACATCTTCATTCTGTGCCTGCCTCTCTCCCATAACGGATGGAAGGCGTGGGACGGATGGGGGATGCATGTGGGCCCTGGGTTTATATACTTTGTTGTGACATAAAATATTGTGGTTGTCAAGTTTGCCCACAGACTAGCTGCAAAACGGCCCAGAAAACTTACTTTCTTGGGAGATGCCACCAACACAGATAAGGAAACCACCCCACTAGCACTTCATCTTGACAATCAACATTGCTCTGAGGGCCTTTGGTCCACATCCCAGTGGAGCGGCATAGAAGACTCTGCCGCAGTTGTCAGATTCCTCATGTCACAACACATCACACCACATGACACCACACAACCCTGGTTCCTAGTATCCCCAGCAAAGCCCACCGCAGCACCCCAAATAACACCACATCCCTTGAATGTGTGGGGTTGGGCCAGAGAGGGCCTGTGTTTGGGCATCCAGAAGGCCTTTTTCCTTCTAGGTAGGTGGGGTCTGAACCCTGTGGTGGACACAAAGGATCTCCTTTCACCACAACAGAGAATCCAACCATTGTAAAGCACAAGGAGGGAACCTGTTCTAAACTCCCACAAATAGGGGCGCCTGGGTGGCTCAGTCCGTTCAGCATCTGCCTTCGGTTCAGGTCCTGATCTCAGGATCCTGGGATTGAGCCCCTCGTTGGACTATCCATTTAGGAGGGAATCTGCTTCTCCCTCTCCCTCTGTCCCACCAGCCTCCCTTTCATTTGCTCTCGCTCTCTCAAGTAAATAAATGGATCTTTTAAAAAAAAAAAAATGGACTTTCCAATTTTGCCTAGAAGTGCTCAGTCCTCAATTAGCTAGGATCTCCTACAGCAGAAGGAAACAGGAGTTCTAATTTTGAAAGAATATTGACGGGGCGCCTGGGTGGCTCGGTCATTAAGCATCTACCTTTGGCTCCAGTCATGATCCCAGGGTCCTGGGATCGAGCCCCTCATAGGGCTTCCTGCTTGGCGGGAAGCCTGCTTCTCCCTCTCCCACTCCCCCTGCTTGTGTTCCCTCTCTCGCTGTGTCTCTCTCTGTCAAATAATAAATAAAATCTTAAAAAAGAAAAAAGGAATATTGGCATAGCAAAGCTCCATAATCCGGAGGCCAAGTCACCCAGCTCGTGAGTTACAGAAGCCCCCCAGTTTCGATCCTGATGCTAGAAATCTGGCCAAATCACCTCCTACAAACAGAACGGGCTGAGACAGGGAGAGGAGTGAGATTATAACTGATTATAACTGATAACGGAGGATTAGCTCCCAGGGGATCCACCCACCTGCAGATAACAACTTTAAAAACAACTTTAAACTCTTGACCAAACGTGAAGAAACAATAGCCCCAAGGCACCAGACAGCAACCAAAAGCAGGTCCACACTGGAGGGCAATTGAATCTATACTTGGGAAAAGGAAGAAGGGCCAGTGAGTTTTCCTTTGTTTACCGGTTTCATCTGAGGGCAGACCCCAGTCAAGCCAAGTAAAACTGCTAAAACTCAGATAGGAAACCTGCAGCCCTTTCTGCTTGCTCGAAGAACCAAGGTGACTCCAGGAGCCATAAAATGAAAGAGCAATTTCCAGAAGGGGCAGAGCCCTGGGAGATGGTCTTAATTCTGTGTATAAAGTCTGCTCCAGACACTGGCTAGGCCCTGCCCTGTGTGTGCATCAGATAGACACCAAGCCCCCATCCACCCAGGGGAAAGAGTTGGGAGTTTCTATCTAGCCAAGTTTGCAGACTGCTAAACAAACCAACCAAAATACTCTTGGTAAAAATGTAACACAGCCAATTAAGGAGAAGGGAGGAAACACTAAATACAGGAGCATCAATCAATGAAAAAGAAAGCAAATGAATATATTTTAAGAAGCCCAAAAGTTAGATCTTTAAGAGAGCAACAAAATTGATATGTGCTCAGGGCGCCTGGGTGGCTCAGTGGGTTAAGCCTCTGCCTTTGGCTCAGGTCATGATCTCAGGGTCCTGGGATCGAGCCCCGTGTCGTGTCAGGCTCTCTGCTCAGCAGGGAACCTGCTTCCTCCTCTCTCTGCCTGTCTCTCTGCCTACTTGTGATCTCTGTCTGTCAAATAAATAAATAAAATCTTTAAAAAAATTGATATGTGCTCAATCAATCAGTCTAGAAAAGAACAAGAACATAAACTGGCAACATCAAAAACCAAAGCCAGCATTCCCTGCAGATTCTAGAGACCTTATTGTACGGACCTATTTAGCCAGAGGCTTCCATTAAGGTTAAACAATAACCTTGTTGTTTAACCCTTAAACTGTCCCTGCCTCTCCTTCCCCCAGGGGACTGACTTAAAAAACAAGTCCCAGAAACCAGCCCCAGGTAACAAAGCCCAGATACAAGGATGGGTCAGGGGCAAGTGGAGACTTTGGATCAGTGGGGGGATGCATACTGTCACCCTAGCTACCAAGGAGTATGGGCCCCACCCTTTGGGAGCCTTTTGGGACCAATTCTAACCAAGGTGTGATAGGCTGGTTCAAATGTCTACTAGGGTAGATTGTAATTCAATTGGTCACCTAGCATCACTGTGCAGCTTTCTCTGTGTGTTACAATCTCATTGGCCACCTGTGCGTGGCCAGGCCCGACCACATGGCCTTTGCCCTTAAAAGCTAGTCTGGGAAACAGAGAAGGGTCGCCCTCTCTCGTAAGAGGTGCAGCCCCGAACGTTCGGTTAGATTCTTGATGCTTGGCGTGAAATAAAGCTTTGCTTGACCTTCGCTTTGTATCAGTCTCGCTCCTTTAATCACGGACCCATTATTGGGGGACCTAACAGTTACTAACATCTCAGTAAGGAACATTACAGAGAACTTTATGCCAATGCATTTGACAACCTAGTTGTCTCAATTTGAACTTGACAAATTCTTTGGAAAAAAATAAACCTTACAAATCCTGATACGAAGATAGAATAACTCCATGTTTATTGAAGAAATAGAAGTAATTCTCAAACTCTTATCCCCAAAGAATAAAATATAAATATATACTTCTATGTATTCCAAATTCCAATCTTTTGTTAGATATAAATATATCTATAATTTACACAAATACAGCCCAATGATAAAAATTTTTAAAAACAGGGACGCCTGGGTGGCTCAGTTGGTTGGACGACTGCCTTCGGCTCAGGTCATGATCCCGGAGACCCGGGGTCGAGTCCCGCATCAGGCTCCCAGCTCCACGGGAAGTCTGCTTCTCCCTCTGACCTTCTCCACGCTCATGCTCTCTCACTGCCTCTCTCTCAAATAAATAAATAAAATCTTTAAAAAAAATTTTTTTTTAAAAACAAATGCAAAAAGAAAGGGAAAAGTGTGAGCAGACACTAAACAAAGGGAGCCGCACACGCGCAGCCAAGCATAAGAAAAGGCGCTCAGTGTGATTGCAGGGAAATGAATGTTCAAAAGAATGGGAAAAGTCAGTCAGTCAGAGAACAGTAATTATCATATGATCTTGCTGATATGTAGAATTTGAGAAACCAGACAGAGGATCATAGGGGAAGGGAGGGGAAAATGAAATAAGAGGAAACCAGAGAGGGAGACAAACCCTAAGAGACTTAATCTCAGGAAACAAACTGAGGGTTGCTAGAGGGGAGAGGGCGTGGGAGGGATGGGATGGACATTGGGGAGGGTGTGTGCTATGTGAGCACTGTGAATTGTGTAAGACTGATGAATCACAGACCTGTTCCTCTGAAACAAATAATACATTCTATGTTAACGAAAAAATTATTTTAAAAAATCACAAAATGACATCGTATCACAGACCCACTAGAATGTTTAACATTTTAAAAACTGGCAACAAGGGTTGGGAAGGGTGTGGAGCCGTGGGACCTCTCCTGTGCTACTAGAGGGAGTGTGAAATGGTACCACCAGTTTGGGGAAACGTTCTGGCACTTTCATATGCAAGTAACGGACTAAAACACACTAGCCTCTGACCTGGCCACTGCATGCTTGGGATTTGCAGGCACATGTCCTCAAAAAGATGAGTCCAAGAATGTTCCCAGCAGCTTTATTCATAAGACCCAGGAAGTGGAAGCAGTCCAGGTGTCCATCAACAGGGGAATGAATAAACAACGATGGATTATTCATTCAGTGAAATAGTAAACAGTAAAAACGAATGCTGTGCAGAGCAACAGGGGAGAATCTCAAAAGCATCAAACTGAGTGAAAGGAGTCTGACACAAAGTAGCCATATGATTCCATTTATAAGAAATTCTTGAACGTGGCAGGGGGTGCCTGGGTGGTTCAATTGGTTAAAAGTCTGCCTTTTGTTCAGTTCATGATCCTGGGCTGCTGGGATCAAGCCCCCACCCCCACCCCCAACCCCTCCAGGGCTCCCTGCTTAGTGGGGAGTCTGCTTGTCCCTTTCCTTCTGCCTCTTCCCCACTCCCCGCTTGTGCTCTCTCACACTCTCTCTCTCTATCAAATAAATAAATAAATAAAAATCTTAAAAAAAAAAAAGACATGGTGCATTACTATCATCTCAGAAAATTCATGCATGCCCTTCCTGGCTAGTGCGTCACACCATTCCCCTTAAGGCAAACGCTGTTCTGGTTTTTTGTTGTTGTTGTTGTTTTTTAAGATTTTATTTATTTATTTGATACAGAGAGAATGAGATCACAAGTAGGCAGAGCATCAGGCAGAGAGAGGGGGAAGCAAGCTCCTTGCTGAGCAGAGAGCCGGATGTGGGGCTCCATCCCAGGACCCTGAGACCATGACCTGAGCCGAAGGCAGAGGCTTAACCCACTGAGCTACCCAGGTGCCCCTGTTCTGGTATTTTTCACTATAGACTGGTTTACCTATTCAAGAATTTCTTTTCTTTTCTTTCTGGGTTTTTTTTTTTTTAAAGATTTTATTTATTTATTTATTTATTTATTTGAGAGAGAGAGATTGAGAGAGAGCATGAACCAAGCTGGGGGAGGGGCAAAGGGGGAAAGATAAGCAGACTCCCCCACTGAACAGGGAGCCAGATGCAGGGCTCAATCCTAGGACCCTGAGATGATGACCTGAGCTGAAGTCAGTCACTTAACAGGCAGCCACCCAGGTACCCCAAGATTTGCTTATTTATTTGAGAGAGAGAAAGCATGGGAGTGGGGGGAGGGGCAGAAGGCGAGGGAAACAATCCTCAAGGAGACTCCCCTCTGAGCACAGAAGCCTATCCAGAACTCCATCCCACAACCCAAGAGATCAGAACCTGAGCCAACACTAAGAATTGGAAGCTTAACTGACTGAGCCACCCAGGCACCCCCAACTGTCACCAATTTTAAGAGTACAGTTCTGTGACATAAAGTCCATTCATGTAGAACAACGATTACCACCTCCCATCTCCAGAACCTTTCCATCTTCTGCAGCTGAAACTCTGAACCCATGAATTAAACAGGACCTTCCCATTCTCTCCTCGCCCCCTACCCTAGCCTGGCAACCACCCTTCTACTTTCAGTCTCTGTGCATTTGACAACTCTAGCGACCTCGTAAGAGTGGATCACACAATACGCCTCCTTTCATGACTGGCTTATTTCACTCAGCAGACTGTCCTCGGTTTTCTCCCATGTTGCAGCATGTGTCTGAATTTGCTTTCCTTTTTAAGGCAGAATAATATTCCACTGTATGTATAGACCACATTTTGTTTATCCATTCATCTTCCATGGACACAGGTTGATTCTACTTTTTGGCTACCTGATTGCTCCTACATTCCATTTTTTTCCAATGAGATTGGATGCAGTTCCACCTAGAAGCAGAATTTCTAGATTGCCCTTAGATTTCTGTCTACATTAGAAATAGCGGTTTGCGGAACTACAAAAATGATGCTTGGAGAATACAATAAAATTTAGGGCCATACAAATTAAATTCAGATCTAGAAATCTAAGATTTCCTTTCTTTTTTTCTTAAAAAAACCCAAAACCCTTTTATTATGGAAAAATTTCAAACCTAACCAAAAGTAGCATTGCAAGTGTAGCAAATGTACTTGTATCCAAGTTTAACTTCCTCACCTTCCTCCAAAATGCTGCTCTCCTGGGAGAACTATGTGTTGTCAATCCCACCTATATACTAAAGACATCACTCTTAGTGGTGTCTAACTCCTAGAGCTAGAGAAAAATAGCATAAATGCACAAAGTGATGCTTGCTGGTTTTCTCAAGTCGTTTCAGAAAACTCTGAAGATTTCCAAGTTGTATTTCTTTAAAGCTGATTCCTTTTGACTCACAATGCACGCACCCTCCGTGTAAGTGCGGTAAGCTCCTGACATCTGAATGAAGACACTTCTGGGGGAACATCTTGAAAACCCTATTGAAAGCATCTGGTGGTTAAAAGGGGCTAATTAGATTGGCTGAGGGGGGGATATAAGAGATCAGCATTTTTAGGGCTTAAGGGGTCAAAGGAGAAAGTACAATAAAAATTGACAAACAAATGTCTATGAAATTGCAGTCAGCTGTAAAGGTAAGCTACGGCTTATGGTGCACAGGGGAGTTGCAGGACCCCCTTCGGATAAAGAACGGTATTTCTCAGACGGTGCACCCCACCAAGAGAGGAGCCGGCTGGGTTGGGCTCTAAGTGTGGTGGCTGGGGCATTGCACGAGGCCTGGCTCCTCATTCAATGAACGATGAACGCTCACATCAAAGACTAGCAAGGAAACCCCAGAGAGCGCTGATGCTAACAAGACTGGAATGGCCTGAGCTGACTTTTGAAAGTGATCAAATGGTTTCTGTCGACTACGTCGGAAGGAAAGCCAAGCAGTTTGACATTTTTCAAACACCTGGGAAATAACTAATATTTAGAAGAACTTCTGATGACTGATGATAAGGATGTGAAAAAACATGTACTTGTGATAATTAATAACACCGTGAAATCAGACAAGTTTCTTATCCTGTTTCCTCATCTGTAAAATACAGTTCCTTGCTGTTTTTCATTAAATCAGCCACCACTGTGGATAGCACATGTTCTCCAGGCTAGGAATCCAATAGACAAGGTCCCTATTCTCACACAGCTTAGATTCTAAGGTGGGGAGACAGGTAACAAACAATTACACAAACAATAAATAAGATTGTTTTGGAGAGCAGAAGGCACTATGAGAAAAATAAAATGAAGAGAAGGATTATGTGAACATTTGGAATTGTGGGGGGTGGTGCAGCATTTCAGGCAGTGAGACTAGTCAGTGCAAGGGTCCTGAGGCCGAAAGGGGGTTGGAGGATTGCAACAACAGAAAAAGACCAGTGTGGCTGTAGCTCTGTGAGCAAGTTGGAGCAGATAGGAGGGTGGCCAGAAGTGTTTAATGAGACCATGTAAGTGGGGAAGAGGTAAGTTTTGACCTCACAGGGTGCTGTGAAAATGAAATGAGAATTGACTCCTTTCAAAAAGAAGAGAGGAGGAGACTGCTGGAGATGGCCAAACTCTGAGTGGGGGGTGGGTCAAGGCTGAGGCAGAATGGACATCCTCGGGTTTATCTTCTTAGCATTCTAAAGAGGATTGATGGGCTTCAAGTCCATCATCCCCTTGAGATAAATGTCTCTTGTGCTTCCCTTAGACACTCTGAATTCAATTAGTTTAATTAGAAAACAAGTAAAGAGGAATTATCTTAATATAGCTTTGCTCCTAACAATGCAAAAAAAAAAAGGGGGGGCCCCATTTCTTTGGCAGAAATCCAAGTTTCCCTCTTTTATTTATATATTCTGAGATAATGATGCAAGTGTTCCATTTTATTGGCAAAAGAGGTGGACATCTATTATCTAATAGATCAGACTTTAGCTTTCATAATAATACTTTCTTATTTCTTCACTCTTTAATGAAGTAAGAACATTGGTATATTAGTGAATATTTTTAGACCACTAAAAATATTGGGAGGTGGGGGAAGAGAAGAGGGAAAATGCTCTGATTTTCAGTATTTGCCAGTATCGGTGACTATGATTTGTTTCAAGTCACTAATGTGGCATCGGTGAACTCAGAGCTGGGAAGGGATACTCAACCGTCGGCTCTCATAAGCCACTACGAGCTGATTCCAGCACACTGATTGTTTGCCCAAATGCCCTGCAATTCTATTGCCAAGGGAATTTTTCCTGTTACGTAGAGGCTACTTGGATTGGCATCAGCTGCAAAAGCAAGCTCAGGACCAAGGCCAAGGTAATTGGGTTGGTAAGTGATTGGGGAGTAGTACGAAGAGTAACTTCATTGTGTTTGTTCAATAAATGTATTCCTCCATGATTCATGCACATACTTACTCTAACTATAAGCAAGGGTCTTCCAAGTGTAGGACCCCGTGAGAGCTCAGCATGGCAGTGGTAAAGCCACAGTGGCCTGTGGAAGAGTCAGGAAGCCCAGAGACTGGCCCCTGGTCCAAGCCTTGCCACAGCCATTCTGTCTCATCATACGCAAATCACTTCCTCTCTCTGGACCCCGATTTCCCAGATTCCCAGATGGCTGAAGGAAAGATGGGGGCTAGTGGTGGGAGAGCAGACAAGATAATAACCAAGTTTTCCCTTCTAAGTCTTAAACATATGATCCTCTGAAATAACAGAAAACTAAATCAGAGGCTAGTTTTAAGTGATGGTATCCCTAAAAATATTGTAATGGGGAAACAACAAGAATGCCAAAGGAGGACAGACTTCTTGCCAATTAATGGATGATCTGCAGAGAGCTGTGGTCTCTGTTCTTCCACAAAAGGAAGTCTTTCAAGAAGCCTATTGCCACTGGGGAAACTCAGCAGCTCCCAAATGCCCTTGGTTTCATCTTATGATTAGGTAAAATGTCTGTTTCCAACTGCCCATCTGAGAGGCTCTCGGTTCAGCCAGAAATGCCTATAGGATGCCCATCTCTTCCTTGGTTGGTGTGTTTTAGCCACAATTATGTGATGAGGTGAATAATAATTCACTGCAATATACTTTTATCAACATTGACTCCAATTTATTCTGAAAATACTAGAAGACATTCAGATTGCCATATGGAATGGTAAACTGATGTATGGGAAATGTGTTTAGTACTAGTGCCAATTTGATGAAAGTGGTCAACAATATTATTTGTTGTCTCCTTGTAAAAATGGGTGTTCAGATAAGTATCTCTAAGGACATGTTCCTGGGGCGCCTGGGTGGCTCCATGGGCTAAGCCTCTGCCTTTGGCTCAGGTCATGATCTCAGGGTCCTGGGATGGAGCCCCGCATTGGGCTCTCTGCTCAGCAGGGAGCCTGCCTCTCCCTCTGCCTCTGTGATCCCTCTCCCTCTGAAACTGCTTTCGCTCTCTCTAAAATAAATAAAATCTTAAAAAAAAAAAAAAGAACATGTTCCTTTCTTTCTGCTGGTAGGGAAGTAGGAAAATACTTCACTGATTTAGGATGGTAGTGAGAGACGAGCAAGCACTGTGTGTCTTATCTCTGGACTCAGTGTGCCCGAATTAAAGAGAGTTTAGCGATTGTTTTTTTTTTTTGTCATGTGGAAAGGACAATATGGAACAACATTTGGAGTGGGGCGGGTGGGAGGGGGAGATTTGGAGGAGAAAGGGCATTGGGTCAGGCTAGCACAAGGAAAATGAAATCGAAATGTAGCAGTACCGGGCAGCTGTAGTGTAAAGAGGCTCTTTTGTCTTGGGTGGATGTGGGAGGTCCCACTTCTGGAGGCATTCTAGGTGGACTGCTTCCCCCAGAGCACTCTTGTGGGAAATGGGCATTTGTAGAGTGAGTTCCCTGTGCACTGTGTGAGCACGCGACATGTTCACGAAGTGAGCTAATGGCGTTTGACTGTAGCCTCTGGTAATTTCACCATGAAGCCGTATTTGAGGTTCTGGCAAAAATGCATATTTAAGGGCCTATATGATATCACTTCACAAAGCGTTCTTGTTCTTGTTTTTGTTTTTTTTTAACAACTGTCAGCAGCTTGTATATTGCGCCCACGGCGTGACATGCAATGTACAGTATAGTATATGGGAGAATTCATAACATCAAAGACAGACAAAATAAGTGACACAGGGCTGATGCTTAAAAATATACTGGGTGGCTCAGTAAAGACCCGCCCACTCCAGTTGTCGAGTCATACCGTCCTTCCCACATGACACGGAACCTCCCACTCTGAAGACACCGCCCCCCCCCCCAAGCCCCGACCACCCCCACTCTCCTCACTTCTGGAAATGTTTCTCTGAGCCATGCCAAGTTTAAAGGGGCTTCAGCTCTGTCTAGGTTCAGCCCGCATGTGGGTGCCAGGAGGAGGGATTTTTCTTTGATCCTCCTAATGAATTAATGAATTAAACAGCGGTGGAGTTCAGAAGGCAGGCTCCTTACTTTTACTGAAGTTGGGCCGATTATGATCTGGAGTAACTGGTGGAAAAATGCAGCTTCAGGCTAGAATTAGGGACATGGCCGAGTCCATTCATCTTCCCTAATCGAGTTCTTGGGAAATACACATGTAGATTAGCCCCTAACAATGACCCCCGGCTGATTGCTTGGAGTACCCTCCACCGTGCCCACAATGGCATTGACTAGCTCTTTCTGTCGCGCACAAAGGAAGCCCCAACCTCCCCTTGTCCTGCTTTGCCCTGTTTCCCCTCAAAGTCCCTTGCCAGTGGCTGTTGAAGTCTTTTTTGCTTTTCTCTCAAGACTCTGAAATAAACAGTAAATAAAAGCTAACCTCACCTGGACCTATTAGGGAGAGCTGGGCAGTCCCAGAGGGAATTAACTTTGGAAAACAAGGCTTTAAGCCCCTTAGCGTGTGGGCAGAAGCTTAAGAAAACACTGCCAATCTTTGTTGAGCAGGGATGATAGCGATCAATTTAATATTGGGGAAGTTTACTTGAAAAGCATCCTTGGTCGTAGGGAAACAGCAAACACCCGTCAGCCGCTGGTACCCAGAGACATTAGCACCTGAGCCACCAGGTCTACGAAACTGGCATTTGGACATTGTGGGGTTGCCACCAGACCCTTTGCAAGGACAGGGTCTTCAAGGGCCTAGAAAGCCCGAGGGCTCCCGGGACAGGCTTTGCCTGAACTGTGATGGGAACTTCCCAAGGATCTGTTCAGTGGTCCCAGACATCGGTACCCCACAGGCCGCTGTTCCGGGCTCTGACTTCACTTCTGGGGGAAGCTAAGCCGCCATTACCTCAGCCTCTCAAATGCGGCGTCCAGTCTCCGAGAAGGATTAAGGATTGACTGCAGGCTGAAATGTGCCTTTATTCTTTTCAAAAGCATCCCACTCACATTTATTACAAATGAGCCATAGGCAGAAGACGCTGGACAAGGAATCCCGTGGTCTGAACTCTAGTCCTGATCCCTGCGCTGACGAGCTGCCTCACGGTGAGCCTCAGTGTCCTCTTCTGTAAAATGGGGACAAATGGATTTGTCCTGCTCCCCTTACAGGGTTGTGAGGATCCTCTGAAGGGAAGAGTGTGAAAGGATTCTGAAAGCTATAAAGTGCATACTGTTTATCATTAACATAGCTTTTTCTTAAAATAAAACTTAACCTCTGGGGCGCCTGGGTGGCTCAGTCAGTTAAGCATCTGACTCGTGATCTTGGCTCAGGTCCTGATCTCAGGGTCATGGGATTCAGCCTCCAACCAGCTCCTCGCTCAGCAAGGAGTCTGCTTGAGATTCCCTCTCTCCTTCTGCCCCTCCTGCACACACTCCCTCTGGCAAATAAAAATAAATAAGTCTTTAAAAATGAAACATAACTTTTCACTTGAACCAACAGCTAAATTTCTATCTACTGCAGACTCACCTGCTTGCTATTTCAACTTATCTTTTTCTAGGTCTACTAAAAACCGGAGGGATTTGTGTAACGACCATTCCCATATGCCCCCCACAGAGAATTAATCATTCCACGATCCTCAGTGTGGTCACACGTCCTTTTGAGTGCCCTCCTAACACCAATTTAAAGGTGAGGACTGGGGGCTCCTGGCTGGCTCGGTCAGAAGAGCACACAGCTCTTAATCTCATGAGGTTGTGAGTTCCAGCCCCACCTTGGGTATAGAGATTACTTAAGTAAATAAACTTTCAAAAATAAAATAAAAGTGAGGGTTGAAAGATACATGTTTTTCTCTTGTTTCTTCCTTTGTCTTGTCTCCCAGGCTGGACATTAAACTTCTCAAGACCAGAGCCCAGCCTTTCTTTTCTTCTGTGGGGCTGGCATCCCCCCCACCCCCATCGTGAGTGCGGGACCCTCAGAAGGGAGGCAGTAAACCCTTGTCTGAATGCAAGGAGAAAGAAACTAACGCGGTTGGGGAGAGACATCCCTGTGTGGAGATCAGAGCTCCTACTGCAGAGCACATTTTCAGAATCTCTGTAGTTTGTATCTGGATGAGATCATGAGATGTGAACTAAATTTATCGTGGGAATCATTTCACGACACAGGTAAGCCAAATCATTCTACTGTGCGCCTTGAACTCACCCAGCACTGTATGTCAGTTATATGGCAATACCAGTGGGGAAAAGGAAAGGAATCTCTAGGTACTTAGACCTTTAGGAAAGCATTTATGTTCACATTTCCTGCTAATAGTTTAGAAGGGGGACGGGGGCGGAGCGCGGGGTGGGGCTCCGGTCCAGGATCAGACTTGAGGAGGGTCAGCCTTCACAGCGCGCGGATCACAGCACGGGCGGACTGGGGGAAAATCACTCGTGGACGGTAACCATCATTCCACCTGGCCTGAGACTCTCATTCTCCCCTAAGGAAGCCTCGTGGGGCTCCCAAAGTGGAAAGAAATCCAGGCAGATTACGCCTAGAAACGCCCCCCCACCCCCGAGAATGAGAGGAATCACCCCAGACGAAGGCCCTTCCCCCCTTCTGCCTGAGGCTGGAACATCTCCTGGGGCAGGAGAGTATTTGGTGGGGAGAGGGGTTCCGTGGAAGTCTACGGGAGTGAGGGGCCCCAGGCAGGTCTGTCTGTCCCCCCACTCCCCCCACCCTTCCCTGGCCTGAGCCCGGGAGCAGGTCCGTCTCTGGGCCTCCCAGCCTCCTGCTGGGCAGTCGGGGACTCGAGGTCACCGGCGCGCAGGCACAGATGGCCCCACCGCCTCCTGGGGTGAGCCTGCTTGCGCGCGAATCCGAGGGGACAGGAAGGAGCAGTTAAACATACGTAGACAAAATAAACGCAAAGTCCGAGGCTTCGGACTACGAAGCCGAAAGAGGAGTGCCCTTGGGGGTAGAAAGAGGGAGAGATCAGGGAAATTTCAAGCTGGGAAGAAGCGCGCGTGGCCCGACGTCCTACGCATCAGAGCCTGGCAGCCGTCGGTCCCCCTTTCCAAAGGTCGCCCCCGGCGCTCAGCCCTGCGGAGGAAGTGAGCGCGAGGGCAGAGGCGACTCTGGGGTCTGGGGAATGATGAGGGAGGTAAGCCCAAGAAGGGAGGCAAGCCCCCAGGGTACTGGGGGGAGGTGAGACCGAGCGCGTCGGCCCCATTGAGAACAGAAGCGGGCCCCAGAGCCGGATCCCCAGGACTGTCAAACATCCCACCGCAGTTTCCTCCGGGACGTGCTTGGAGTGTTTGGAGTGGATCGAGAGGGGGAAGGTGGAAAGTTCGGAACGCCGGCCCCAGTCGGAGTGGCCTTACCGGGACCCTGAGGGGGAAGACCCGCCCCGCTGCCGGGGGAGGGGCCGAGGGAAGAGGCTGGGTCGTGGGCAGGAGGGGAGGAGCCGGGGCGAGCGGGCTCGCAGCCATTAGCACCCGGAGTCCCAGCTACCCCAAGTCCGAACTTCAGACTCCTGCAGAGACCCAGGCCGCGGCGCGACGTGCGCGGCCCGGGCCCGCGTCACCCGCCAGGCTTGACCTTGGGTCGGGACCACGCGGGTGGGACGGCGGTACCCGGGAGGCACCGACTTAGGGTCTCTTCTCTGGGTCTCCAAAGCGGGCGGCGCTGCAAGAGCGCGGACCGCGCCCTCCCGCCTCCTGGCGCTCCCCATGCACCTGCCGGCCTGCGCCCCCGCCATGGCCGACGGCAGCTTCTCGCTTGCCGGCCACCTGCTCCGCAGCCCGGGAGGAAGCACCTCCCGGCTGCACAGCATCGAGGCTATCCTGGGATTTACCAAGGACGACGCGATCCTCGGTTCCTTCTCTGCGGAGCCGGGCGCCCGGGGAGCGAAGGAGCGGGATAGGAGGCCGGGCGCGCGGGCCGCCTGCCCCAGAGCGCCGGGGGGAAGCGGCGAGTCCTCCCCGCAGCCTGCCCCCGCGCCTGCTCCAGAGTACGAAGGTGAGTGTGCACCCCTGGCTGCTGCAGGGCCCTGAGGGGTGCCCAAACGCAGGAGCGCTGCAAGACGAGTAAGCCCCTGCCTTGACTTTTATTAAGGCATCTGGGCGCCGAGTTTGAGTTAGTGTGCAGAGCAGGAGACTCCAATTTGTGTTCAGAGAAACCTTAGGGGCCTCTCGGGCCTTACCCCGACCTCCTGGTCCAGCGCCCAGGAGCAGCCCGCGTCCTGCTGCCGGCGCCCAAGGGTAGGCGGGGTGGGCCCAGAGACAACTCCCGGAGTGTCTCTGACAGTCTGGGGCCTCTTCGTCCCAGCCCCTCGACCCTATTGCCCCAAGGAACCTGGAGAAGCACGGCCGAGCCCCGGGCTGCCGGTCGGTCCCGGCACCGGGGACGCGAAGCCGTCGGAGGAGGAGCAGCCCAAGAAGAAGCACCGGCGGAACCGCACGACCTTCACCACGTATCAGCTACACGAGCTGGAACGCGCATTCGAGAAGTCTCACTACCCCGACGTGTACAGCCGCGAGGAGCTGGCGGGCAAGGTCAACCTACCCGAAGTCCGCGTCCAGGTAAAGCGCCCAGATCGGTCCCCGGGAGGGCCTCAGGCCCAGGCTGCAGCCAGTACTCCGCCGATCCCCCGGCGTCCGCACATTTTTTGTGACACTCTTCCCATTGGTCTTCCTCGACTGGGCTCGCCCAGAGCCTCAGAGGAGCGTCGCAGATCTTGCGGGTGTCCCACCACCGCCTTTTGGACAGTCTGTTCCAGTTTGTAGTAGGATCTCTCTTTTTTTGGGGGGGGGGTCTCCCTCTTCGAACCTAAAGAGAGCACTACGGCATGGCTGGCGAGATGAAGGGCGACAGCTTATTACACGCCGCTGCCAAGGATTGGGGCGGGAGGCGGTGAGTGGAGAGGGGATGTAGGCAGCCTCCCGGATTGGGACCCCAAATGCCACCCTAGTCACTAACTGCACTCACCCTATCCAGATATGAAAACCCAGTCTTTTGCAAAGGCTCTGGCACCTGCAGTTGAAAGTTTTGGTGGATTTGTTTAAGAAATTGACTTTTGCTTCTTTGGTGCACGTCCATCCAAACTTCTCGCTACTGCAGAGAGGACTTGACTTTTCTTTTCTTTTCTTTCTTTCCTTCCCCCCCCCTTTT
Source organism: Mellivora capensis (assembly GCA_004024625.1). Classification (NCBI taxonomy): domain Eukaryota; kingdom Metazoa; phylum Chordata; class Mammalia; order Carnivora; family Mustelidae; genus Mellivora; species Mellivora capensis. Next base: position 53,344 of record PISX010002559.1, on the reverse strand, counting down.
TTTTGTAAAAGGGTTTTTGCTTTAATTAAAGCTGAATTATCTTTAATCCCTGATCATTAAAATATTTGAAAGCCTTAAATATTTGCTAGTCATCTGTGAAAAATCTGGGAGGATTTCCAAATTAGGAGAGTTTACAGAGGCCTGAAAGGGAGACATTGGGAACAAATTTCACTGCCTCTGAAAGGCAATGGAACTAAGGTGGGATTTTTGTGTGTGTGTAATGAATTAGATTTCCAGGAAGTGAAGATATTCAGATTTTGGGGGCTTTTAGCCTTACTGTAAAGCTAAAAGAGGACAAACTTTTGCCTTTTGTCTCTTCTGCTTATTATATTAGGAATTTAAAGTAATGAGTGAATGTCATGGTTTAAAAAAAAATAATTCCCTAATGTAACTCAGGATTAACTTGCAAGGACAGTTCAGTTTCTCTTAATTTGGAGCAGTAGAACTACAATGATTTCATTGAAGGTGTGGACATTTTAGTACCTGCTTTTTTCAGGGAGAGGCTATGGTAGGGGGAAGAAAGGGACAGGAGTGAAGGATGAAGGAAGAGGAGAGACAAAGCCTCCCAGTGCCCTTACAGACCACAGACACAGCAAGCACGAGGCTGCCTTCACACTGGATACCGCCTCTGTCCTACCTTCCTTCCTCCCTCTTTATTTGTTCACAGATTTTGACTCCTCCTCTAACTTGTCAGATTCTAGAGAACAGTGTCTGTGACTTCTCTGTGACCACGGGGCCAGCACAGTGCCCAGCATATGGCGGGTTCTTAACACATGGCTATGATGTAATCAGATGGAGGGGGGAGGTCTACCATGGGCCTCCAGCTGTGTGGAGGGGAACAGTACAGCCCTCTAAGAGCCCACTGTCCCAGTCTTTAGCTCTCTGCCTTTGAATACTGGGTGCAAGACTGTAGCCAATATTTTGGGGGCCAGAGTGGGACATGCAGGGAATTGGAAGAAGCATTGGGATGGGAGCCCTCCCCAAGCTGATGTTTCTCTTTTCTCTTTTATCACCAAATAACTAATGTTTCTGGAGAAATTAGGGCCTTGGGTATGGAGATGAATCTTTTGTGGGAAGGGGACAGGGATACTTAACTTTTTTGTCCTTTCTCTCCCCTTCCCCCCAAATCCTAGCCTTACATATACACTTGCCCTGCCCTGCCCTGCCCAGGTGCAGGGTGGCTGTTTTCTCTGTGCTTCTAAGAGGTCCCCTCCCCCACTGACTCAAAACTGCCTTCTCCCTTCTAAGGTCTCAGCCATTCCTCTATTTCTTTCCATTAATATAACACTGAAGCCACCAGTTTGGCCAAAGTTCTTTCAGAGTCTCTACTAAACTAGCCCAGTTCTCTCTGTTCTGTTTCCAGGGGTAGTAACTTGGTAGGGAAACCTTAATTACACCTTTTCTTGTGCTTTTACCAAATAAGTAATGGACGTTTTATCATTAAGAGATAAGACTTTGAGGGGCACCTAGATGGCTTAGTGGGTTAAGCCTCTGCCTTGACTCCGGTCATGATTTCAGGGTCCTGGGATCGACTGCCACATCAGGCTCTCTGCTCAGTGGGGAGCCTGCCCCCCCACCCTTGCCTGACTCTCTGCCAACTTGTGATCTCTCTCTGTCAAATAAATAAATTTTAAAACATCTTTAAAAAAAGAAAGAGATCAGACTTCTCTCTTGATGGAGACTTTCTATATGTAAAGAAAAAAAAGCAAAAAGAAAAATTTAATTCATTGAACTCATCTTAGAGTAATGTCATAATTGACCCCCCAAAATAAACTTGAACTATTGTAATCATTGAAAGCCATTTATAAGAAATATCCAAAATACTAAAGGGATAGCAATTAAAGAAGAATCGGCATCTTATTAAAGCAGCAACTTAAATAAGCTTGGGATAAAATAAACCCACTTTTTCCCTACTAGTTATCATAACCAGTAATTCCTGGAAATAGCTGAATTATAATATTCTGTGCTGCTAGTTAAGGTACTTAGAGTATTTGCTTATACCTATGTTTATAATAGAAACAAAATGTGGGTAAAGCACAGGGAGTCCCGAGGCCTGGGTGACTTAGGATGGTTAAGCACTCACTGCCTTTGGCTCCGGTCACGATCCCGGTGTCCTTGGATGGAGCCCCCTGTCGGGCTCCCTGCTCAGTGAGGAGTCTGCTTCTCCCTCTCCCTCTGCCCGCCACTCTCCCTGCTTGTGCTCTCTATGAAATAAATAATATTTTTATTTTTAAAATATTATTTATTTATTTGACAGAGCAAGAGCCAGAGGGAGCACAAGCAGGGGGAGCAGCAGAGGGAGAGGGAGAAGCAGGCTCCCCCATGAGCAGGGAACCCCATGCGGGACTCGATCCCGGCGCCCTGGGATCATGACCTGAGCCGAAAGCAGACGTTTAACCTAGTGAGCCACCCAGGCGCCCCATAAAGTATTTTTAAACATTTTAAAAAGAAAAGCACAGAGAGTCTGAGCCAAACTCCCAGCCGTGAGAGCAGGGCCATACAGGGAGGAAGAAACTTCAAAACCGAAGTACCAGGAGGAGCCGCCAAGCAGCAGGTCCCTGGAATTTGATGAGATCTGCTTTCCAAAATCCTAGGTCCGATCCCCAAGGTTAACCTCCCTATTTTTCTGAGCACCCACTCCGTGTCCGGAGTCGGAAACAGACACAGACACAGCTATGGGTGAGGTAACCAGGGACCGGGGTGGGACAAGGATGAGGCAGAGACTCAGAGGAAACGGGAGGAGGGAAGGGGCAACAAGGAGAAAACGGGGAGGAAAAGAAAGGAGAGCGTCGGGGTGCGGAGGTGGTGCGAAAGATACCCAGCCCCCGTTTTCTCTGGGGGTGACAGAGTCGTCCCGGCCGGGCTGCCCGGGGAAGCAGGGCGGGGGCGCGGCCCGAGCCTCCGCCGCCGCAGCCGACGGCCGCTGTGCTGCCCTCCGCAGGTTTGGTTCCAGAACCGACGGGCCAAGTGGCGGCGGCAGGAGAAGCTCGAAGTGTCGTCCATGAAGCTGCAGGACTCGCCCCTCCTCTCCTTCAGCCGCTCCCCGCCGTCGGCGGCTCTGGCGCCCCTCGGGGCGAGCCCGGGCGGGCGCGGCGGGCCGGCGGGGGGCGCCCTGCCGCTCGAGTCGTGGCTGGGGTCGCCGCTGCCCGGCGGGGGCGCCACCGCGCTGCAGAGCCTGCCGGGCTTCGGGCCGCCGGCGCAGAGCCTGCCCGCCAGCTACACGCCGCCGCCGCCGCCGCCGCCCTTCCTGAACTCCCCGCCGCTGGGCCCCGGCCTGCAGCCCCTCGGGCCGCCGCCGCCCGCCTACCCGTGCGCGCCCGGCTTCGGGGACAAGTTCCCGCTGGACGAGGCGGACCCGCGCAACAGCAGCATCGCGGCTCTGCGCCTCAAGGCCAAGGAGCACATCCAGGCCATCGGGAAGCCGTGGCAGGCCCTCTAGGGGCACCCGAGACCGGATCGGGCCGGACGACCGTCCCGGGAACCGACCGTCCTGGGAACCGAGCCGGACCCGCAGGCGCGCGCCCTTTCCCCCTGGGCTCCCCACACGGCCACCCTCCCCAGCCGCCTGAAGCTGCGGCCAGGCCTGGGTCTCGGACGCGCGTCTGCTCCTGGCTCGCCGGGAAGGACTGACCTTCCCGCCCGCCGAGGCCCTCTGGCCACCACCCCTCCATCCCTTCGGACCCCCGGCCTTGCTTCTGGAGGGGGAGAGGCGGCCGGGCCCCTCGGGGTTCAGGGGACCCAACGCGCCTGACCTCGGCCGCTCCCGGACGGCGTGGCTACCGCCCCCCCGCCCCCGCCCGAAAACGGCCACTGGGAGGAAAGGGAGGCCGAGGAGTATAGTTTGAGGGACTGTTTGTATGCGTAGTTTGAAGTGTTGGGGAGGAGAATTAAAGACTGCCTTGTTTTTGACTCCGGCGAAGGGCGCCCAGGACTGCGGTGGCGGGAAGGAAGGCGGACGCGGGTGGGGGGGTGGGGGGAGTACCCGAGGGGCTGCGGTGACGGATGGGGTGGGTCAGGGGAAGCAGAGGACCGCGCAGGACCTGGGGCCTCCTCTTGCGCATCCTCCTGGGGGGCGCTTTGCTGCTGCGCCCTCCACCCGAGCGCTGCACCCCTGGCGCGTGCGGGAGCAGCGAACGTGTGGGGTTCGGGGTGATTGGAGCCTAAGGCTCAGCTGCCTGAGCGTTCCCAGGCCCTCTACACCCCAATAGCCAAGCTGCGGCTGCTGCTTAGAAGGATCGACCCCAACAGAAAACGTCTACACCACCTTCCCCAGGGGGAGAGCTGAAAGTCCGGAACGCCTGGGGGCCCCCGCCTCCTGTTTGCCGCCCGCCACCGCCCAAGGGCCCTCTCGGATCACTGTCCAGGTCGCGGGCTCGGTGCCAGCCCCTGCTACCAAGGACTGGTGACATTAGTCCTCTGAAGACTCGGGCAGAGAGACTTTTCCTCTTCTGATCCCCACGCCTCTCTCCCGCTTCCCCAACTTGCTCCTTAACCCCCCCAACCCCGCGGTTCTGTTCAGTGCCCTCAGATTAGCTGCCGTGCTCGGGGACAGTGTCCTGGGGCGCTCTGCGTCGCCACCCCGGCGGGCACATCCTTGCGGGCGCGTCCTGGACAATACCGGCTGTTCTTTGGCGCCGGCTCTGGGGCGGGAGGGAATCCAGAGGTCTCCGAGGGCTTCCGAAGCTCCCGCAGCATTCGGGGAGTCACCCGTGAAGCAAAGCCCGGAACTCCCAGCCTGAGCAGCCCTGGTGTCCGCAGCGGGTCCTGGAAGCTGGGCAGACCCGGGAATAACCCGGATTCCTGCCGCGCAGGTCCTCTGGCTTCGTTGCTTTGAGTGCGCTGGAAAAGACGCGGTGGGAGCCTTAGCAGCATCCCCCCACCCCACTGTTCTGTCGTTGGTTAGCATGTTAGTGAGTCACCCCTTTCCTTGTCTAAATGAACCCTATGTCCATGGGAGGTGGAAAAGATGCAGTAAGGTCAACGGTAAGGGCTTTGACTGAACCACCACGGACCCGTGGGACAGTACATACTGTGATCCCCTCTCTCTGATCCCACGGTATCCCAGTCCTACTCTTCGGTTCCCAAAACCTACTTGGGCAAAGGATGACTATCCTGAGGCTGGGGGTAGAGGAAGTGTCATCACAGGCTTTGCCATGAGGGTCCTGAGAGGTTATCCTATAATCAGAGGTGAGTACCCCTAGCCCCTCAATGTGGCGCCTTGCATATAGCAGACTGGTCAGTAAGGATTAATTGGATCTGTTACTACCCTCAAGAGGTAGGAAGTCACAAGGATGTTCGTTGGAAAATGGATGTATTGGCCAAGTGATCCCAGCCGTTGGCATGGAAAAAAAAAAAAAAAAAGATAAACAGGATGAACGTGTAAGTGAATTTCTTTCAGTTTGGACTATCCTCTTCCACCCATCCTTTCATCCCTTTAACACCCTCCTTTTACTAGGAAGGATTTATTCTGTGAACTCCCAAGTTCACTCATGAGTACTTGCTCTGCCTTCCCTCTCCTTCCCGAAGTCCTGGGCACCTCTGACCTTGCCCATCCCCCCACCAGCATCTTCTTGGCTTCCATTCCCGTGACTATTCCTTTTGCCTCCTTATGCCATTTTTCTTCCTATGATTGGTCGCCTGCAGGTTTCAAACCATCACTTCTTTCTCCTCTTTTACTACTTAGTTTGAGAATGAATATTCTAAACAATCTCTTTAGACACCAACAAAGTGAATCATACCTGGATTTCAGGGACAAATCTTTGGAAAATGATCAAAGTACTAATAGCTAATGATCACTGAGAGCTTATTATGTGCCATCATTCTTCTGAGCAGCTTACGTCTACTGATAAATTTAAGCCTCACAAGGACCATGCCAGGAAGACAAGATCAGCCTCATTTCATAAATGAGGGAAATGAGGCACAGGGAAGTTGCCTTAAATAAGCTTTGACCAGAAGCTCTGGTCATTTCACAGGCATAGCGCCGGTTCCAGAAACACTTGCTGAATAAGTGCTCCTATGCCAACTCCCAGGAACTACTCCTTAGACTACATTGGGAATTGAGATCCTGAGGGGTGGGTGGAAGGGGTCTTTCCTGGGCTCCCATCAGCCCCAGGGCCCCCCTCCCCTCACTCCTAGGGTCTGCCTAAAGAGCAGTTCTGAGAGCTCCAGGAGTTAACTCGGGCTGGAAGTGAGAATGACTTGTGCTGAAGGACCTTAAAGCCCCAGAGGACCTGAAACACTTGGGGATGCTGCCCAAGCTCACCGCTGCAGAAAGTCCTTTGCAGAGGCGCCCGCTTCCGAAACTAGATTGTGCTGGCTGTGATTTGGGGCGGGCACAAATCTTTCAGGGACTCCGGGGGAGACCTGCATCACTTGAAAAATGGTTCTTGAGTCTTCCATAATGAGATTGAGGGCTTGGCTCAGGAGACGCTTCCAGCGTCCACTGAAGGGGAACAAGAACCAGTTGGGTGTGGTTCTACAGGGTTCTGGGAAGAAAGACACTGTTGTCCAAGCACAGCTCCCTAGGACTCCAGGCGGGCGCTGATTCAGGTTGACTGGACTCAGTCAGTCTAAGAGGGAGGCCTTGGGAACCTCCACCCCAGAAGACGACACACGCTCTGACCTGCCACGGGAGGAAAGCAGGTAGGTCTGTAGCCGAATCGCTCCGTTTGGGCTCCGGGATGCCGGGCTCGGAGCCGCGCAGGGCAGGGCTCGAGGCCTGGGGGGCGGGGCGTGAAAGGACGCCTCGGATTGGGCCACTCCGAGAGGGGCGGAGTCGGGCGCGGCCTGGGGACCTCGGGTGCTCGCGGGCAGATGCTCGCTGTCCCGAGCCCGGAGGAGACCAAGGGCTAATCCAGAGATCCTGGGGGCGCAGAGCCATGCCACCCCGGTCACGGCCCCAACGTCGGGGGCGTTTCAGTTTTCGCGTTTTCCCCATTTTGGAAGAGTCTCTTGCCCAGGGGAGCCCGTCGTGATCACACTGCGCGCCACGCTCCGGATTTATAGTGGCGATTTTTCTCTCCCGTAGGGACGCTGGGGACTGAGGGCCCTGCCTCTCCCGGTCACCCGTTTCTGGAGCCACAGTGTCCAAGGCGGCCGCAACTCCCTCAGGACCCTCCTTGCCCCGTGTCCTGGGGCCCCACGCTGTGGCCCCAGGCCGGTCCAGGCTATTCATCCAGACTGGGTGTCCAGTTCTGGAAACGTGTCGGAGCTACCCCCTCTGCCGCCCGGGAGGATGACCGGGACTGGTGTGGGTGACACAGGGAGGACTGGGAGAGACCCCTTGGGAGGGGCAGGCTTTGACTAGAGGTCAGCAACTGGCCTAGGGTGGCCACTATGTTTTTACTTATTTTAAACAGAGAGTCCCCGTTTGGGAGATGGGAAATGTCAAACCAGGGGAGACAAACTGCCTGTGCCCCACTCCCATCTTCAGTTAATTCAGAATCCAAAGAGCGGAGAGAGGGAATCCTAATTCTCTCTTCTCTCAGCCAAGTTCATTGGTTAATTGAAAATCTTTGCTAGGGGATTCTTGGAGCTGGGGCAGCCCAGGACTCCGCTGCCCGGGAGCCGCGTCAGCCCCGCGGGCTACGGTGGGGACTCGAGCGCGGATTCAGCTGCCTCAGCGACATTAACATTTGAAGTCGTGCCTCCCCTGTCCTGCCACCTTCCCACCTCCTCCCCAGCCCCCCAACACCCCCAGCCTCGCCGCGGGCCCTTCTCTGTCTCCATCCAACTGCTCCTTTTCTCCCACAGAACCTTACTGCACGATCAGAACTGAAGCCTCCAGGAGACTAGCAGGAAAAGATTTCCGGGGAAGATAAAATTAATGAAAAAGTTGGCCCTTCCTCTCCGCACAGCCAGCGAGAGCTCCGCACCGGCCCTCGGGGCTCGGTTCTCCCATCCTAACTCGCCTGGGAAAGGGGCGGCCCTGCGGCTCCCCGCGGGTGCGCTGAACCTGTAAGAGGCTGACCGTGTGCTTTGTGGCCAACGACGTCCCCTTAATTGGGAACTGGCTCTAATAATCGGGCCTCAGCTTGTTAACTGTACAATAGTGGGGAGAGTTAATGACTCATTTGTGATTAATTCTTTAATTGTGCCTTAATTGCTCACTGTAAACCCCCTTTCCTAAAACGGGATTACATAGTCTAGATCCTTGGCCACGTCTCTCACAGCCCTGGAAGACGCTTGAGGAATGCCACGTTCCACCCAACTTCCGGCAGGTGGGCTTCTTAAAAGCAGGTGCAGCGGGCGCCCCCCAGCCTGGAAGTGGGGAGATCTGTGGGGCAGCTGAGCTATGACATTGCCTGGTTCTGACCTTCAACAGCCCCACCCACCCCCCAACACACACAGCAAAGCTGAATCTCCAAGATCTCCCCTCCTCTTCATGGCCCTCGGAAAGACACCTGAAATGCAACACCCCATTTTCCAAGCAGCTTTCCTCTGCTCTGTACTTAACATGGGTGTGTGTTCACAGTAGATTCTGAATGAGTTGTATAGGAGGAGGGTGCCTTCCTGTCAAAAGTCACCTGTGGAAGTTCTTTCCAGGGCTAACCGTAGCTGAGTTCTATATATACTCTGTCCATTTGTACTTTAAAAAAATTAGCTCTTCGTGGTTTTTTTCCACCTTCTTAATTTTCCTGCAACCTTTATCTGTTCTGGAAATTTCGAAGGCATTGTGGATATCTGATGATAAACAACAATTTCCACCCTCAAGGTGCATGGCCTAAGTAGAGGAAAAGGCCTATTTCTATATATGTTTTCAAATACCTACCAGTTTTCTCCACTTGGTGTTCCACAGGCCACCCAAAATAGATATGCTCAAAACAAAACTTACTCATCTTTGCTCCACCGCTTCTTCGTATAGACCTCCTTAAAACTCCTCCCTCTTTTTTCATTCAGAGCCTCCCAATGGGCAAAAGAATCATTCTTGGAGCCCAGACAAGTTATTTTCCATTTCCTTTCCGCCACTTACTTCTCTCCACCATAGAGCTTCCAAATCTTAGCTGCCCAGAGTAAAGACACCTCCCAACCTCCCTTTCAATTAGATATGATTAAATATCTACTAATGTCATAGGTGGGCAAGCCCTTCTAGGAAGCTAAGTTCCTACAAGTCACCAGCTCACTCTGCTCTTGTCCCTTCCCTGCCAACCCACTGTCTGCGAGGCAGGTGTGATGTTGGTGGCGGAGCACCCATCTGGGACCGTGTCATGAAGCCATGTGTTGAGAATGTTGAGTAGCAGGATCGAAGGGACCGTATGTGATAAGTCCCTGACTCGGGAGAACCATACTAGCTCCCGATTGCTGTCTGGGCTGTTTTAAATCTGTCTGTTGCGCTGTCAGCCAAACCCAGGCCCGATTCAGTCATTCCTTTCAACACCTAAATGCAGTTCATCACTTAGCCACATTGCTTTCACTTCAGAACACCTCTCAATTCACCTGTCCTTGATTTTCTCTGCCAGTTCTCTAGTTTAGGAGATCTTTATGATCTCTCCCCAGTGCTGCCCGGCTTCCCATGGCATGGCATGCAGACCTTCTCACATGGTGCTTACCACATATGTTCCTGCCTTATGGGTTTTTTTTTTTAAGATTTTATTTATTTATTTGTCAGAGAGAGTGAGCACAGGCAGACAGAGGCAGAGGGAGAAGCAGACTCCCCGCTGAGCAAGGAGCCCGATGTGGGACTCGATCCCAGGACACTGGGATCATGACCTGAGCCGAAAGCAGCCGCTTAACCAACTGAGCCACCCAGTTGTTTCTTCATTGATTCATTTACAACCATGTACTGAGTTCTCTCTCTCTTTCTTTCTCTCTCTCGAGCTATAAAGATATGTCCTCCATGTGGATCTGCTTGTTATTCAATCCTCAATCTATCCTTTACGCTCTAGTGAGAATTAGCTACCTCAAGCAGTTCCTCTGCTTAAAACAATTCTTTGTGGCTCATGGGACCAAAGCCAAGCTCCTGGTGAATATGGCATCTGAGGCTCTTTTGAACCTGACTAGACCCAGCCTTCCAGGCTTGTCTCTAGCATTCTTCCTCTTTCCTTACCTTCCTCTTTCTCTCTTTCTTTCCTTGCCCTCTGTTCAACGGAAACCAGCATACTCTGCATCTTACTGGTCCACCATGTGCTTTTTTGCTTGGTGGGTTTGAGCATAAATGTTCCTTCTGCCTAGAAAGACTTCCCACCATCCTGCTCCTGGCAAACTCCTTTAGGACCTGGCCCAGGTGCCACCACCCCTCTGTGCAGCTAGCCAGTATTCCTGTAGCAGTCAGTTCCTTGTCCCCCCCCGCCACGACACCCCTTACCCAACCCCTGAGAGCATTTCACTGTTGTCCACTTGAGGGTTACTCCAGTGCATAACCCACAGGGTTGTCTGTGGTCCCCAGTGAAACTGTAGGATCCTTACAGGCAGCTGTCTGACCCTTCTCGGCATATTCAGTGTCTGACCCCATGGAAGCACCTAGTACCTGAAGAACAATAACTAACACAAGGGGTATGTGATTCCCGGAGAAAGCACCACGTTCTTTAACAGCTTATAACTAAGAAACCTGCCTCAGCCTGTGAAGTCACGGAAGTCACCTTGAGGAAGTGACGCTCATGAGCCATGAAGGGAAAATGGGAGAGAACAGAGAAGAGTTGAGGGAAAGGAGAGGCCACCACACCTGCAAAGGAAGAGGGAGCAGAGCTTGTCCGAGGCTCCCAGACTCTGCCTGGTTGGCAGGAGCCAAAGGACAACTTAAAGAAATAGAGTCTGTGGGGAGCTACAAACAATCAGGAGCTAGGCTTGGCAGCCAAGCAAGACGTGTAAGGAGGAGAAGTCTTTAGCCTGGGAAGGGTATTCTGGTGCTGGACAGCCAAAAATTAACTAGTGTCATTGCAGGTGGTGATGTAATCATTTCTCATAGATCATCCTGCCTGTCATATGGAGAAGAGCTTAGAAGGAGGTAAGAGAGGGTTCTAGAAGACCAGTTCGAAAGCTATTGCAGTAACGGAGGGGAAATGGAAGCCTGGCCTCATGTAGTGATGAGGTGGCCAGGTTTGAGGTTGAATGAGGGGATTTTGGGGGGTACACCTTTCGTGGAAGGACTGCAATGCCAGGTCGGTACATGGAGCCGATGGAGCAAGGTCATTTTCCACCTCCCTGCTCCCAAAATCCATTTAATATATTGTCTTTGGATACAGGACATATAAGATATTATTAAACTGATAGGAACAGATACTACACTTGATCTTAGCCAAAAGACTGAGAAACAACTTTTTTTTTAATGTTCAGTTTTTTTTTTTTTAATTTGACAGACAGAGATCACAAGTAGGCAGAGAGGCAGGCAGAGAGAGAGAGAGAGAGGAGGAAGCATGCTCCCTGCTGAGCAGAGAGCCCAATGTGGGGCTCGATCCCAGGACCCTGAGATCATGACCCGAACCAAAGGCAGAGGCTTAACCCACTGAGCCACTCAGGTGCCCCTATGTTTAGTTTTGATCAAATGAGTTTGAAGATATTGAGTAGACAATTCCAAGTACTGGTTTGGAGCTCAGGGAAAGGATCCAAGCTCTGTGATCAGTGTACAGAAGATAATACAAGCTGTGGGCATAGAATAGGTTACCTCGGGGGAGGGCGTGGAGGGAGAAGAGGATGTCTAATGTCAGAACCTTGAGAAACACCAGCATTTAGTGCACTTGCCCTTAGCTTTCCCACCCCTATGGCTTTACCCAAGCTCTGGAATATCTTTCACCACAGAAAATGCCTTAAGATGAAGGAGAATGCAACATACCTAGACTTCTGAAATACAGCTAAAGCAGTGCTTAGAAGGATTTTTAACAGCAAATGCCTACATTAAAAAAAGAAGAAAGATCTTAAATCTACAACCTCACCTCCTACCTTAAGACCCTAGGAAAAGAAGATTAGACTAAACCTGGAGGAAGCAGAAGGAAGAAAATAGTTGAAATCAGAGTGAAAGGGGCACCTGGGTGGCTCAGTCAGTTAAGTGTCTGCCTCTTAATTTCAGCTCAGATCATGATCTCAGGGTAATGAGATAGAGCCCTGCATCAGCCTGCTTCAGATTCTCTCTCTCCCTCTGCCTCTGCCCAGCCCCCAACAACTCTAAAATAAATAAATAAATCTTTAAAAAGGAAATCAGAGTGGAAATCAATGAGATGGAGAAAAGAAAAGCAATAGAGAAAATCATATGAAAAATATCTGATATAAGGAGTCATCAGAGAAATGAAAGACAAAACCACAGTGAGACACCACTGCATGCATATTAGGACGGCTAGAATCAAAAAGTCAGTAGCAGGAAGTGTTGATGAGAATGAAGAAATGTGAGCCTCGTACAATGTTGGTGGAAATGTAAGATGGTACAGCCACTTTGGAGAGCAATCTGGCGGTCCTTCAGATGATTAAATACAGAGTTTCATATGACCCATCAATTCTGGTCAAGAGAAATGAAAACATATTTCCACACAGAAACTTGTACATGAATATTTGTAACAGCATTCTTCATACTGGCCAAAAGATGGAAACAACCCAAAAGTCCCTCAACAGATGAACTGATAAAGTGTGGCATATACAAGTGATGGGATTATTCAGCCATGAAAAGGAAGGAAGTGTGCATAAACACTGTAGCATGGTGGATTCTGAAGACATTCTGCTAAGTGAAAAAAGCCAGTCACAACAGACGACATACCATATACATGGACATTCATATGAAAGTCTGGAATAGGGAAATCTATAGAGACAGAAAATTGACTCACAGTTGCTTAGTGCTGGGGGACAGGGGGATGGGGACATAAAGGGTGATAGATAAAGGATATGGGATTTCTTCTTGAGGTGACAAAAATGTTCTAAGATGGGCTGTGATTATGAATGATGGCATGTATCTTTGAATATACTAAACACTATTGAAAGGTGCACCTTAAGTGGGTGAATCATAGAGTAAGTGAATTATCTCTCAAAGTTGTTTAAAAAAACACAAGACCATCTTTCCACTGAGCTCTTGCTCCTTCCATCCTTTTCAGGTACTTGTGTTGGAATAATTTTCCTAAATACCATTTTCATTATGCTGCTCTCTTGCCAGGTGAGCCTTTTCAGGGTCAATAAAGATGTAGCAATTCAGCGAATACATTCAGCACCTCCTGTCCTGGGCACAGTGATACATCCACCTGCTTCAGTTTCAGATCTCAATTCCCCTTTCTGACCTTCAAGGCTCACCCTGCATGCCTCACTCACCCATTTCCTTTCCCATTGACCTTCCTGGTGTTAGAGACTCTGCTTTAAACAAGCGACCCGGACAGCATCTTGTTCCCTCCAGTTCCTTCTCCATACCATTACTCAGGGTGGGCAATATCCTTTCATCCAAAATGACAGATGGGCCCCAAATGCCAGTTCTCCCAGAAAAGAGCAATCACTTAAATTCACCGTATGGTGTGGAGGCTTGGTCGGAGAGAACTTTCTCTGCCAATGATTGTTCAGAGAGCTGGGGCTGGAGCTGGGGGGTCCTGTAAGAAGCAGACAAGAAAAGAGGAAGGCCTGAGGCCGCAGGGAAGCTGGACCCACATGCTATTTGCATAGGGCCAGTCCCGCTGAGATGTAGGATTATTCCACCTGGAATCCTGCTTTATTTTCACCTGGGTGTGTACTACTAACTAACTGTCCTGTGCCTGTCACCTTTTCTCCTCTCCTTGCTTCTAACCCTAATTCAAATCTCCTCTCCTTCAGCGATCTCTCTTTAGTTTCTGTGGCCGCAGTCGCCTTACTTCCCCAGGATCAGTCTGTCTTGTATCTGTGAATTCCCCTCTTCTGTCCTCCCCACCCGTTTATTTATTATTATTATTTTTTTATTTATATATTTATTTTTATTTTGAAAATTCTTTATTTAAATTCAACTTGGTTGACATACACTGTGTTATCAGTTCCAGGAGTAGAATTTAGTGATTCATCAGTTGCCTGGAACACACGGGGCTCATTATATCACGCGCCCTCCTTCATGGCCAACCCCGATCCATCCACCTACCTCCCCTCCAGCAACCTTCAGTTTGTTTCCTAGAGTTCAGCATCTCTTAGGGTTTGCCTCCCTGTTTTCATCTTATTGCTTTTTCCCTTCCCTCATATGGTGTTTGTTTTTCTCTGACTGACTTACTTCACTTAGCATAATTTTTAAAAAGATTTTATTTATTTATTTGAGAGAGAGAGAGAGAGCACGGACTTCTGCAGAGGGTCAGAGGGAGAAGCAGACTCCCCACTGAGCAGGAGAGCCCAACCACAGGCTTGATCCCAGGACTCCAACACCATGACCCGAGCAGAAGACAGATGCCCAACCGACTGAGCCACCCAGGCACCCTTTTGCTTAACATAATAGGTTCGTGCTCCAACCACGTCATTGTAAATGGCAAGATTTCTTTATTTTTGATGGCTGAGTACTATTCCATAGTGTGCATGTGTGTGCATGTGTGTGTGTGTGTGTACACCACACCTTTATCCACTCATCTGTCAATAGCTATCTGGGCTCTTTCCATATTTTGGCTGTTGTGGGCATTGCTGCTATAAACATTGGGGTGCAGACAAAAGTAAAAATGAACTATCGGACTTCAAGGAGATTTAAAAAAAACCCTTTTGCACAACAAAGGAAACAGCAAGACATAAAGGCAATCTACTGAATGGGAGAAGATATCTGCAAAATGTCTTAATCAGGAAAAGGGCCAGTATCCTGCCCCACCCTTCTTAAAGCAAACAGGCCGTTGATATATGTGACTGCCCAGCATTTAACAAAAATCTGCTTGAAGCTCAAGGTTTAGCCTGCAAGGCTTTTACGCAACCTCACAGAACCGTGTGAATATTCCAACGGCCCTCCTCTGTCTTTTTTATACTTTACTTTGCTTGGAGGGGAGGAACACTCCTTTCAGATTACCATTATAGAGAGAGGATTGGGTTTCTTGTTAGGAGGTTACAGGAACCCTAGTTCTGCCACGGACTTGATCTCGGCTTCAGGCCGAGTGGTCTCAGTGTGGCTGAAGTTCCTGGGCTGGGACACAAAAGGGCTAGACCTCAGTGGACTTCTCTCCTATCCTCCTAGCAGCGGAAGTCTATCCTGCAAATACACTTACTTCAGTAATTTGGCTGAGGCTGCCATCTGATGGCCATTTTGAGAACTTCACTCGGTGATTGAGCACTAGGAGGTTTCCTACGAGAAGGCTGACTTCCCAGCATGGCCCAGAATGAGAAAGAAAGGCCTGTCCTCAGCCAGGTAATGGCCTTCCTGTCTGACAGCTCCCAAGTCCATGGCTTCATGCTTCCCCTTGGGTGGAAAGCCCCTCCTTCTCCACTCAGATTCCCACCCAGGCTAGGTCAACCCAGCCACGGGGATTCTTACACGATTAAAGCCACCCTAAGAGGAACCAGGAGGCCAGGAAAGCTATGATTTCTTGTTCTCGTGTGCTTCCTCCTCACACCCCAACCACCCTGCACTTCGAGTTAGCAATGAATTGGTTCTAAGGTAATTCATTCAAAGCAGGAGTGACTTCTTAAAACTTTCAGGAGGAAATATTTGCGTTAAAAAAAAAAAAATGAGCCCTGAAGTAGGGCAATTCCTTTTTTTAAAAAATTAATTGAATGCATTTGACATAAAAACTGCAAATTTAAGGTGTACAGCATGTTGGGTGCCTGGGTAGCTCAGTCTGGTGAGCGTCTGCCTTTTGCTCAGGTCATGACCCTGGGGTCCTAGGGTCAAGTTCTGTCTTGGGGCTCCCTGCTCCAAGGGGAGCCTGCTTCTCCTTCCCTCTGCTCATGCTCTCTCTCTCTCTCTCTCTGATTGTCCAATAAATAAAATATATATATTTTTTAAAGGTGTACAACATGTTAATTTGGTACATTTCTATATTGTAATATGATTTCCATTGTCACAATATTTTGTATCTCTATCACATTACATAATCATCCTCTCTTTTTAGTGGTTGTGATAATAAAGTTTTCATCGCTTAGTAAGTTTGATGATCATAGTACAATATTGTCTGTATTGAAGTAAGACAATTCTTAATTTAAATTTAATTAATTAAAAATTATACTCAGGGTAGGGGTGCCTGGGTGGCTCAGTCCATTAAGCATCTGCCTCTGACTCAGGTCATGATCCCAGGGTCCGGGGATTGAGCCTCACATCAGGCTCCCTGCTCAGCAGGGAGTCTGCTTCTCCTTCTGCCCCTCCCTCTGTTGTGCACACGTGTGCTCGCTCTCTCTTTCTCTCTCTGTCAAATAAATAAATAAATAAAATCTGTAAAGAATTATACTAAGGGCAGAATTTTGGATGCCTATGTAGTTAAAATATTTGGTACATTGTATCCCCAACCTGATATTCTTCAAATCACAGCAATTAGGTAATAAATTCAGTCCTACCACTAGATATTATATATTATAGGAGATACACTAGATTTTAGACAACGTATTAGTGACATAAATATCCTAATATACCATCCCACTTAGAAATACATACATTTTAAGAGATAACCTCTGGGGGGTACAAGGACCAATGCAAAAAATTGATGGTAGAATTTAGGTGTATAAGAAATCCTTTTTTAAAAAAAAGATTTTATTTATTTGACAGAAAGAGACACACACAATTGGAGAGGGAACACAAGCAGGGGGAGTGGGAGAGAGAGAAGCAGGCTCCTTGCTCAGCAGGGAACCCGATGCAGGGCTTGATCCCAGGACCCTGAGATCATGATCCTAGCTGAAGACAGGTGTTTAATGACTGAGCCACCCAAGCGTCCCCAGGTGTATAAGAAATCTTGTGGGGAGATACTTTGAAGCTCAAGGACTTTCTGGCCACCCTCCAATGACCGAGATTTTGGCACTTCTTAAGTCTCATATGTGGGATAAAGAGAGAGCCAGAGAGCATGAGCGTGGGATAGGGGGAGCGTGGCAGAGGGAGAGGGAGAAGCAGGCTCCCTACTGAGCAGGAAGCCTGTTGCGGGGCTCGATCCCAGGACCCCGGGATCATGACCTGAGCCAAAGGCAGAGGCTTAACCGACTGAGCCACCCAGGCGCCCCCTCTCTCTTTTTTTTTTTAAAGAGTCACATAGCAAAGGTTTCCAGGACGAGCACAGTATTTTCAACTACATCTTCCCATTCCCTCAGTCTGGATATTATGCAAAAGATGCAGGACCTTCAAACACCAATGTCAGTGAAACTAGAAGGTAATTATGATTTGAAGAAGAAAATGTGTAAACGCTGCCCCACGTAGCTGAGATTGCCGTAGAAGCTGTGCAGAACAATTCAGCACCTTTCAGGTAGTCGGGAAAGGGTCTTGTGTCCAGATGGAGCTTCCTTTGAGAATAGAGGCTATAGTTGGCTCAGTTGGTTAAATAAATAAAATTTAAAGATTAGGGGCGCCTGGGTGTCTCAGTGGGTTAAAGCCTCAGCCTTCGGCTCAGGTCATGATCCCAGGGTCCTGGGATCGAGCCCCGCATCGGGCTCCCTGCTCAGCGGGGAGCCTGCTTCCTCCTCTCTCTCTGCCTGCCTCTCTGCCTACTTGTGATTTCTGTCTGTCAAATAAATAAATATAATCTTTAAAAAAAAATAAAGATTAACATTATTTCCAAACAAGGTCACACTCTGAGGCACTGGGGGTCACAACTTCAGTATATGAAAGCTCTAGCCATAACAACACCGGGGGCTTGCTATGGTTGCACAGATGCACACATCTGCGAACATGGAGCAGTATGCAGACGTAAGGCTGGGTAGTACCTAATAGCCGCCCCAAGATGATCTGGCTCGGAGCAGGATCCACTAGCTCCCAAATCTGGGTTGTACTTGAGGAATGAGATATAGCACTGAGGGCGGCCATGGGAGTGGAGAGACTCGAATTCGGAAACTAACCTTCACACAAAAACCTGCGCAAGAAAGTACACAGCAGCTCAAACCTGGAGTCTGCCCAGATGTCCTTTCACAGTGAGTGGCTAAACAGGACTGCGGTCCACAAGCCACAGAAGACTACTTAGCATGAGAAAGAGTGGACTCCTGAGAGATGCGGTAATGTGAATGCATTTCCACAGAATCATGCTGAGGAAGAAAGCGAATTCCAAAAGATTTGGGTTCTCTATGCCTCCGTTTATGTAACACTTTTGAAATGACAAATTGGAGACCCGCAGGACAGATGAGTGCTTGCCAGGGGAGGAGGGGTGATGGCAGGGTGGAGAGTGAGTTATAGAAAGGTAACAGGAGGGGCTGCGCAGTGTTGACACTGTTCCCAGGGTGTGTGGGGGGCTCAGTCGGTTAAGCAACTGCCTTCAGGTCAGGTCATGATCCCGGAGTCCTAGGGTTGAGTCCTATATCGGGCTCCCTGCTCCATGGGGAGCCTGCTTCTCCCTCTGACCTTCTCCCCTCTCATGCTCTGTCTCTCTCTCAAATAAATAAATAAATAAATCTAAAAAAAAAGAAAGAAAGAAACTGCTCCTTATGTCGACTGTGGTGATGGATACTCAAACCTACATGGGTGATAAAAGTGTATGGAACCTAAAACACACACACACTCGCATGCACATGTTCACAAACGTATTCCAGTACGAGTGTAACTGGGAAATCAGAATGAAATCAGAGGGTTATTTCAATGCCAATATCCTGGTTATAATATTGAACTACAGTTTTGCAAAATATTACCTTTAAGAGAAACTGGGCAAAGTGTACAAATGATCCTGTATTCTTTTTTTTTTAAACCTTTTTTTTTTTTGGACAGAGAGAGAGATCACAAGGAGGCAGAGAGGCAGGCGGTGGGGGTGGGGGGAAGCAGACTCCCCGCTGAGCAGAGTTCAATGCAGGGCTCCATCCCAGGACCCTGAGATCATGACCTGAGCCGAAGGCAGAGGCTTTAACCCACTGAGCCACCCAGGTGCCCCTTTCTTTTCTTTTCTTTTTTTTAAAGATTGTATTTATGTATTTGAGAGAGAGAGAAGGAGCAGTGGGGAGGGGCAGAAGAGAGAGAGAGAGAGAGAAGCAGACTCCCTATTAAGCAGGAAGCCTGACATGGGCCTCCATCCCAGAACCCAGAGATCATAACCTGAGCCGAAGGCAGACACCCAACCAACTGAGCCACCCAGAGCTCTGTATTATTTCTTACAACTACATGTGAATCTGTAATTATCTCAAGTTTTTCACTTAAAAAAGGAAGAGTTTAACGTATTTGGGAGGGGTAGTGATGATGAAAGGGATGGGTTCTCTGACGAAATAACATTCAAACAAAGACATGAAAATTCAAGAGGGCAGCAGAATGTGCAAAGGCCCTGAAGCAGCAAAGAGCTCGGTGAGTCCATGGAATGAAAAGAAGTCCAGTGAGACCCAAGTGGGGAGAAGTGAGATTGGAGGCAGTAGCCAGACCAGGCAGAGAAACAGATTATTCTAGACATTTGATCTGCCTGAGAACAGAGACCATGTTTCAAGCAGGAGAGTTCCGTGATTTCTTATGAACTTGGAAAAGACCCCTCAGGGTATTGGAAGGCAGCAAGGATACACAAAGAGAGACCATTCAGGCCATGTGGCAATAGGAAAACTATTTCAACATCCATCAAGAAGGAGATTCTGGATGATGAAGTTCATTTTGGACCCACTGAGAGGGTGGGCACGAGAGGGCATGAGCAGAGGAATACTACACCTCACAGTTGGACTTCTTAATAAATGAAGGGCTCATTTTGGGCATCAGCCTTCTGGTTCATCAGGAAATACAAAACCAACTGCCGGATCCCTGTTGAGGTCTATTAACAACTAAATCCATCAGTCACCTCAACAGCCACCTTAATGCCATAGATTTCCTTCCCTTGATTTCTCTCTGGAAACCACATCCTTACCCAGCAGTACCAGAAATGAGTCAGGCTTGGGGGTCACTCCGGTGACACGCCAGGGCCACCCTGACGGGGCTCATATACCTATAACACATGTCCTTTAACTTTAAACTAGTAAGTGTCGTCTTCTTCTTCTTAACATTTTATTTATTTATTTATTTATTTGAGAGCGAGAGAAAGCAAGAGACAAGCACGAGCAGAGGAGGAGGGACAGAGACAGAAGCAGACTTGCCACCAAGCAGGGAAGCCCCATGCGGAACTGGATCCCAGGACCTGCGCCCCCCATTGCCCCACCAGGGTTGAGACTGGACATAGACGTTCACTGACATCTTCAAAACGTGACAGAGTTTCTTGCTTCACACAACTCTTTCCCTCTTTTAACATTTCACCTGTCGCAATCATCGGGAATCCTCGGGAGTCTATGTGCAAATTCAATCTCTCTCTCAATTTCATCATCCAGAGAACAGTGAAATGTTCTATGGGTGGCATTAAAATCTCTGTGTAATGACTAGTTAGCTCTGGGAGAGCCGTGGCCTCGCTCTCTCCTACACGCACAGAAGTGCCCTGAGATTAGGGAGAGGTCATGCGGGGTATGTGCCATACAGCCCACAGTCATTCGTCCAGATTCCACAGAGGACCTGCTCTTTGGTTTGTTTCCAATATTGTGAACAAGCACGGAGTATCCCCCATGCCCCCGTCATACCTAACAGTGAAACCAGGAGCATTAACTGGGTGCCTTGAGTGGACAGGTGGGTAATGTAAACAAATAAGCAGGAAGGGGTGGGCACTAGGGTGTGATGGGGACTGTGGCAAAGTGGACAAGGTGAGCCCCATCCACAGGGGCGGTGCCAGACACTGACTGTCTCAGGGGGAGCAGGTTTTGCAAGAGCTTGCAACCTGGACTGATATGTGAAATCCCTTGATTTTTAAACACGTGTGACATATTCTCATTTTTGAGACACTGTCCAGGCAAACAGTGTGTCTACTGTAGCCTCCAAACCAGCAGGCTGCCTGTTCCTGACTACTACTAAGATAGATTGTTTTTTTACATTATTCACTTTCTTTTTCTCCAGTCAACCCCAGGAGTTAAGTGGGGAAAAAAGGGCCCTCTCTACAATCCGGTCTGGGTATTTTTTTTTTCTTTTTTTAATTCGAGATCAACCCCCAGCCTGCCCATTCAGTCTGCTGCTAGCTCGGGCATCATGGGAAATCGCCCGGCAGAGGGACCACAATTTGAAGCTCCCGATTTCCTTTTTCATTTCTATTTATTTCAGCAGTGGAGTCAGAGGAGCAATTATGTTGCTACAGGGATGGCCATTTGTCTCGCCAGGCGAAGAAAGCAGTTAAGGCTGAGGGAGGCCCAGACAAAAGCCAGGAGTAGCATGTCACCGGAGATCCGAGCATCAGAGCTCTGAGCAGGAGAAACGGACTATTGCTTGTGCTGGAGAGTTCATGGTTTTAAAACTACTGGAAGGTCTTTACATGAGCATCTGAGAAAGGACCAAAACCCAGCAAGTTTGTCCATACTGGCCATGGCTAAGTTTTGAAATTGGCATGCCAATCAAACCAGGGTTGGATGAGGTCACGAGAAATGAAGCTCGTGCTTGTTGTAGACGCTGTTGGAAGCCCGTCCCAAGTCACCTCCATCCTCCTTCCTCCCTAAGAGTCTTGATTTTGTTTAGGTTCCTGCCCCTCCCACCACATGACTCACTGGTAAATCCTACTCAGAGGAAGTCAGTCCTAGTGGTCGGATTCCCTTCACTAGGTGGCAGAGTTAGGGCAAGCACGTGACTCGGCTGGTCACTGAGGCGAAGGATTAGAGATCTCTGGGAAAGGATTTACCTTAGGATTCACTTTCATAAGGTGAAGCCTAAAAGGAGATGGCCTCTCTTCTTCCTTTGTATGTCGTCATGTCTGGATGTGACACCCGGAACGCCAGCAGCCATACTGTGACCATGAGAGAAGGCAGTTGAAGGACAAATCGGAACTGCTAGCGGCAGAGAGGCAAGATGGAAAAACCCATCTCCTTGGAATATATTTGAGTCACTAAATTAAACTGAACTAAACAACCTTAAATCCCACCTCTCTGTGAGAAAAGAAATCTTTTTATCTTTTATGCAAATTTGAATTCAGGGTTTTCTGTTACTAACAGCCAAAGTATCCTACCTGTACAATGTTCCTTCCTGAAAGTCTACAGTAAATCTCTTTTGCATCCAGAGTCAGGTGGAATCATTCACTCATCATCCATTAATGAGCTTAATTAATGAGTCTGCTCACAGGGCAAAAGAATTCCTGCGTGTCCCAGCAATCCCACTTCTGGCCACCCGAAGGAAATGGAATCCGTGCCTTGTAGAGATAATCTGCATTTCCATGTTGGTAGTGGCATTGCTCACGATAGCTAAGATATGCAAACAACTTAAATGTCTGTCAGGGAATGAGTGGAGAAAGAAAATGCTGTGTGCAGAGGAAGTGGAATATTACTCAGACTTTTTTTAAAAAAAAGATTTTATTTATTTGTTTGAGAGAGAGTGAGTGAGAGAGAGAGAGAGCACACATGAGAGGGAGAAGCAGACTCTCCCCTGAGCAGGGAGCCAGATATGGGGCTGGATCCCAGGACCCTGGGATCATGACCTGAGCCAAAGGCAGACACTTAACAATGGAGCCACCCAGGCGCCCCAATATGACTCAGGCTTATAAAGAAGGAAGCCCTGTCATTCATGATGACATGAATGAAAGTGGCGGTCTCTATGCTAATTGATATAAGCCAGACACAGAAAGGCAAAAACTGCACGCTGTCACTTATGAGTAGAATCGAAAGAAGCTGAACCATAAAGAGGCAGAGCAGAATGCTGGTTGTCAGGGGTGGGAGAGGGATGGGAAATACTGGTCAAAGGGCACCGGGTTTCAGTTATGCAGGATGAATAAATGCTGGAGATCTAAGCATGGTGACTATAGCTAATAATACTGTATTATACCCTTGAAATTTGCTAAGAAGAGATCTTAACTCTTTGCATGGAAAAAAAGAAAGAAAAGAAAAGAAAAGAAAAGAAAAGAAAGAAAAGGTAACACGCAGAGTGATGGATTTATTAACTAGCTTGACTCTGGTAAGCATTTCACTATGCATATGTATATCAAAACATCATATTGTGCACCTTAAATAGACACAATTTTTATTTGTCAATTATACCTCCGTAAAGCTGAAAAAAAAAAAAACCCAAAGGGACAATAGCAAGGCTATAGGTTCCCTTCTTCCTGGTTTGTTTACTAGTCCCTCTGTTCCTGAAGGAATGTGGGCAGAAGAGTGCAAATACACTTCCCACACATCCACACAAACACACGCATCCATATATAAAGATAGGTGTGACAACAGCACAAAGGGGGTTCTTCTGTGCCAATGGGTATTTGGCAAGTATCACATCTTGTGTTTACTTTTAGCAATAAAGATGAGAGGCAATCAACAAAACAGGATGTTTATCGCAGTCCCTTGTTTTCAAAGATGAAGGATAGGTGGGGCCCCAGAGAAAGCATATTGTCTGGAAATGATAGTTTCCTGGCACTCAACGTTCAGGAGAGACATGGGACAGGGCACCTTCCTGTTAAACCCAGAGACCTGTTTTCTAGGACTCGTCCAATCATGTCAGTGTCAAGACCCACTATTTCCAGCTCAGTTTCTTCCCGGGATTCAATCTTGTAATAGCCAACATGGTAAACCCTGCCTACCCAACATCCATCCTCTTCTTTTCCTTGTTAGTAGTAAAATAAATATGGCTATTAGGTGGGGGGGGAGGGGTGGTGGTGGCGGAAGGGCAGGTGGTAACCATATTCCCTGCTGAAAAAACTACATTTCCCAATATCCTTTGCAGCCAGAACTGGTCAGTTCTGACCAAAAGACAAAGGCAGAAGATTTCAAAGAGCAGGCAGTATGTGTTTTGTGCTCTCCTATCACGGCCACGGCAGAAGCGTGGAAGAGTGGCATCTGTTCCCCCAAGAAGGGAGAGCACAGCCCTCTCCAGAGAGGAGAGGCCACCCCTGGGGTGGGGGGTCTCTGGAGACAAAGCTGGGTGAGAGCCACCAGAATCTTCTCTGGTGAAGAAGTGGGGGCAAGAGCAGGACATGATTACAGCGGCAGAGTGGGAGGACCAAGAACATTCTCCTTCTTTCTTTGGAGACTCTCAATCGACCTGTGGTTAAAGCCACCTCCGTGGTCAATCAGGTGATGTGTTCTATAGCTTATGTGGGCCAGGGAGAATGGAAGGAAAACCAGGGGAGAAACACAGAGATGTTTCTGTGTTTTATTGGGATCTAATTAAGGAAATGATTAAGTGGAAAACACAAAGCCCCACGAGGTGAAGCCAGAGCCCTTCCAGTGCATGTGATGACCACAGTCTTTCTGCTTTGGGAATGGCAATAGTTCGTCGTGGTGGGTTTCCCTTGAAGAGCTATTTCTAGTATCTGATTGAAGCAGCCTGTGGCTGGAGGAAATGAATAACGTAAATCCCACAATTCACTTAGATTACTCCCTCCCCATCTGAGCTGGGTTAAAATGCTTTGTGGTGAACAAATGTCCCCCGTAGGAACTGGAAGGTGGGCATTGTGGGGCTAGAAACTGTACGACACTGCTTGAAATGCCTGCTTCGTGCGTTCCCGAACCTCGGATCATAAGCACAGACTGCCAAATTGCCCTGAGCAATCCACCCTGTAGCACTTAAAACAAAGAGAGAGAGAGAGAGAGAGATTGTTTTTAAAAGAACAAATTTGAAGATTATTGCTTTCTTCCCTTCTGGATTCCTCCTACTGGTTATCCTGCTTTACTGAAACGACTTCGGAATATTGTCACCTCTTAAAAGCAATCTTCTTCTCTTCCTGCTCTAGGCACACAAGTCTGGTCTACGTGCTGGGGGAAACAGCCACCAGGCTCCTGCTTTCCCAGAATCCCAGGCGGGATGTTAAGTACCCTCTACAAGAGGAATGGGCAGAAATCAGAGAGAAAATTCTTTTTTTTTTTTTTTTTAGAAAAAAGAAGAAGGGGATATGTTATCTGTCTCTGACCATATTATTTGAACACCAGCTCCCCCACCCCACTTTTTTTTATAGGGTCCCACAGTCTTCGTCCCATAGTCCCCAAAATAGGATCCTTAAAACTACATTTCCCAGTTTTCCTTGCAGCTGGACCCAGACATGTGACCCAAGTTCCACCAATCAGACACAGACATTCAAAACTCTGATAGGGAAGTAAGCTAAGGCTGAAGAAGGTCTGGGGAGGAGGGACCCAGCTCTTCAGACACAAGTGGTGGCCGAGGCAGTAGAGGAGAATGCCAACCTGCCAACTCTCGCAGCTCTGCAGAATGCTTTAGGGATCCCTGGGCAGGCGCTAACCGCCTCAACGTGGTCAGGGGCGTGGCTTTGATCACCCAACCTGCTAGTTTAGCCTCCAGCCCATTTCTCTGGTCTTCCCTGCCTACTACCTTCTCATTAAATTTCCTTTCCTGCTAAAAGAAACCAAGGAGGTTGCTGTTCTCTGCAGCTAAAAATTGCCGTGTCGAAGCGGCACACGCTTCGATATGTGACAAGCCTGCGCTTGCAGAGGAGGGTTCAAGAAAGCTCTTCTAGTAGGGAACAGTCTATCTTTTAAATAAACGAATTCTAAGGCTGACTTGGCCTGGGTACAGAGGAGCCTCGCAAGGGTCAGGAGATTTGAGGGAGCTGTTCTCGTCTCTCAGAACACACAGAGGAAAAATAATTGCAGCGAAAACACAAGATCACAGCTACTCTTCTGACATAAGCAAAGAAGTGACCGTCTAGGCGGGGCGGTTCTGAGAGTAGAGCCTACTCTCCCTGCCAGAAGGGTCACCATTCGAGGACCGTCCGTTTTCATCTAAACAAGTGTGCTGTCTGGGGTGAATCCTGGTGGTTGGGGGGCTTACGCCTTGATCCTTAGCTGCCTGGCCGGCTGCAGCTGACACAGCTCAGGACCAGGTTGGGAAAGACACCAGGAGAGCCCGGGGAAGAAGTCCGTGTGGTAGGACACTCCTGACACATTTTGTGTATCTCCCCAAGGCTGGCTCTGTGTAAGTTGTGAGTCAACAGGGTTTTGAGAGAAATTAGAAAGAAAATATGACATCTTACGTGGTTCTTTGACAATCAAAACAAGAGCAAGATAAATCTCTTGACTGTTTCAAATGTGATTTCCCTAAATGAGGGAAATCTAAACATATGGCAAGAAGCTTTAAAATCTGCTCATGTGTAAATGTCATGATAAATTTGGAACCAGTGAGTGATACCAACCGCCAGGCCATGTTCTCTGGAAATGGAAGGGAATCTCTCGAATTCATCTTCTCCTTTTGTTGTGCAGCTAAGTCTGCCTGTGGGGGCCACTTTCCTCCCAGACTGGCAGTGAGATTTTGAAGAAAGAGCGCTACTTGCTAGGCTTAAGTTTACTGAAAAGGAGGTTAAAAACGAGGTAATGTGGACAACGTTAAATGTTACAGAACATCTGGTGACTTTGGATGTTTGAATCCCAGTTCCATCTACTATGTGACCATAGTCACTGACCTCTCTAATGCTCTTTCCCCATCTATTAAGTGAGAAGGTTCATTCTCGGCTTATAAACCTGTTAGGAGGAGAATATTGACAACATTGGCAAAATACCTGATCATTGTAAGAGCTAAAGAAATGGGAATTATTAAGTGACGAGTGATCCTCTATCTTTGGCCACGCCCAAGCGATGGTAGAGATAAGGGACTGTGAGCTTCTAGCTGAAGCCTCTAGAAAGGCTGCAAGTCACTACAAGGATTTAGTAAGTGGCCCTCAGAAGAGAGAGTTAAAAATCCAGCTTGCCTTCATCAGCAAGCACACAAGTTCATTATCAAGCTGTTCGTTAACCTCTGCCACATCCTTTCGTTTGGAATTGAAATAAGAGGACCACCTGCCCTTTGGACAATGTGCTTAAGTTTTTTATTGTGAATGGTAAGAGGTTGGGGACTAGAATCTAATTGACAAAGAGCTTAGATGTAAAGAGCATTAATTGGAAGATACTTTAGGAACAGTTAATCACAGCAAACAAATTCAAAACGAAGATGCTGCTTAAAAATCATGAATTTAGTGAAGGCTGAAGGATACAAGAATAGTTAAGTGTTTTGCACAAAGGAAATCTTGTTGAAGATCCAGTAGAACTGATGCCCGTAGAACACAGTCTCCTAAGGGTTTTGCTTTGCTTCATTGAGAGAGGCCGTTGCTGTCCTGGTCAGTTCGGCTGGGGGTTCCCTCCTGCACGCTGAGAACCTGGAGCAGAGAGTCCACCAACTTAAAAAATATTAAAAAGATGGAAGCAAACATAGTTAGCGATCCTGAAGTCTACTGCTACAGGCAAATACATTCCCAACTCCCAACAAACCATTGTTTGGGAGCTCCTTAGAAAGGCAAATTCCTAGGTTTACCCCAGACTAGTGAATTGGAAACTCTGGAGATGGAGCCTAAGGGATCTGGGCTTCCAGAAATCCTCTGGGTGATTCTGAGCATGTCCATAGCTCACAGCTGTCCTGAGAGAGAGAGATGGAGGGAGAAACTGACTTTCTCTTTCCGGAGCCACTGAATGTTTGGTTCTTTTCGCTCATATTAGCTTAACTTGTTTCCTGATATGACTATTCAGGTCTATTTTGACCAACGTTGGAAATTAAATGTATGTCTGATCATCAGGAATTTGTTACTAAAGTGTCAGTGGAGCAAGGGGACTATTAGTGAATATGGAATCTCAATTCTTACTTCGCTTATGTTGGCAATGCCCCATTGCACAAATCAAAGCTAGTTTATGAACCACACCGATTGCACATTACGAAGCCACGGCAGCAAGGGGTGGTAGTGTGCAACCAGGGAACAGGGGCCAATCTGGATTTCTGTCAATTCTGAATTTATTGTGGCTTGCTCTGTGGCTTCTGTTCACATTCAGACTGAAGAAAGAATGAGTAGTTGTAATGTTAAGATGCGTCTTTGTTCCCATATAGCACCCTGTATATACTGAGATGAGAAAACGCCTTTCAACCAGATTCAAGGTTATTACCCTTATTATGCCTTCCAAGATTCTCTGCCCCTTCAGGTGCCCCAGTGACCGACCCACCATTTGTTTCTATTGATAGTCTCAGGCCAGTTATTATCTGCTCAACTGTTCTGACCAGGTGCTAATGAGGTCAGGGCCTGGGGTTCAATTCCCACACAGACCAATTAGTTTTGCTTTCCTCCATGTGCCCGGCTGCACCAAAAGTGCCACCAGCCTGCCTGAAGATGCTTCCACCCATCTTGCCATATGAGCCAATGGTCATAAAGGGCGGGCAGTGGGGGAGATGGGCGAGGATCTGTGAAGCCCCCACATTGGTTCAAAATACTGACTCTGAGCTGTTTGGCTCAAGGGAATGGAAGTAAAGCTACAAGAAAAAAAGGAGTTGGTGACCTAGGAAGATCAAGGACCCAGAGGTGGGAGAGAGGGGCCCGTTATTGGGGGTGGGGGGCTATATTTGAGGTGGGGTGACTTCACTCCAGTCCTTCATAGCGACTGTTACGGTAATCGGGGCATTTTTAGTTATTCTCAATTATATGTTGCTACTTTTCTTATATTTGGAACTTCCCTTGGAGAGTTGAGTTTCACATATTAAGAAATATGTGAAACTATGTGCTGATTTGATGGGACAGTGAGAGCCATCCCTTAAAATTGAGGGCAAACTCACACCTTTACGTCCTTTTCAGAACACCCTCTACAGTGCACTCCCTGGGCCCCTTTCTTCCTGTCCACCAAATAACAGAAAACAAACAAACAAACAAACAAAGGCTGCAAAGAATCATGGTCTATGTCCAAATTACAAAAGGAACCCAAAGGCCAACTTCAACCTTCACTGAAACTCAAGACAATCCACAGGTGTTATCTAGGATTACAGATTAGGCCCTGGCGCTGGCTTGAACACTGTTTCATGTGATAGAAACCATTGGGTCAAAGTTCCATTAATTTTGTGTGATAAGGGTACTGTTAAAAGGTGAAGGTTAACCTTGAAAATGATTGCCCGTGATTGCTAATAATGTTCTGGAGCTCGTTTGCCATGATACAGTAGTCTAGAGTCAGTGCACATTTGCACAAATCTTTTCTGAATTTAAGTAAATATCTTTGCCACCAAAACATAGGAAGATGCTCAGAGTTTCTGATTACAGCTCTGGGAGATTTGGCAACAGGACTTCATGTTTTATTACTAAAATGGGAGAGGAGAGCATATGTGGATAGTTTTTTAATTTTAAGATAAGTCCTTCAGCCTTTGAAAATTCCTGCTGCTACTTCTGGCAATGCTCGGCTAAGTTATTAAACTTCTTTCTAACGCTGAGTGATATATGGATTTCTAATAGAACCATTCTCTTGGTACTCCCTCTTTGTGAATAAGAAAACTGTAAGATGTTTTCAATTTGCCTATCAACATTCTTTCACTAAGATGGAATTTCCATAGCAAGAAGAGTGATAAACTCTTTTGGTCTATGCAACAACTACACTAACTGTTGGATTTTTTTTCATATCGCTGGGAAATATATCCTAAAGAACGGTACCAGTGTGTGCAGTAAATAGTTCATTATTTGACTAAGGTGGAACGAAATGCAGGGTACCCGGGTGACTCAGTCAGTTGGGCATCTAACTGTTGGTTTCAGCTCAGGTCAAGATCTCAGGGTGGTGGGACTGAGCCCCATACCGGGCTCTCTGCTCGGTGGGGAATCTCCTTCCCAGGCTCTTTCTGCCCCTCCCCACCTCACATGCACTCTCTCCCTCAAATAAGTAAAGTTTAAAAAAAAAAAAAAAGTAGAATGAAATGGGATGGGCCTCGTAAACTTATAAAAAGAAGCAACACAAAACACAAAAAGGTACAGTAGAAAATCGAGGCCTGATTATAAAACGAGGACTTCGTTTCTCCCAAGTCACATGAGCATTGATAGATATTGTCCTCATGACACATGCCCTGTGACTGCCCACTCCATCCACCCCACGCTACGAGCACTCAGACGGAGCTGTCCTTTCATAACTGGCTTCACAGCGTACAGAACAGTCTTCTGAATATGACAGGAAAACTCTTGTTTTTAAGGAAGGAGCGGAATCTTTATTCTTCAAAAAGATTTAGGGGTGCCCGGGTGGCTCAGTCAGTTAAGCGTCTACCTTCAGCTCAGATCATGATCCCAGGGTCCTGGGATCGAGCCCCCTGGTACCGGGGGGGGGGGGGGGGGGGGGGGGGGGGGGGGGGGGGGGGGGGGGGGGGGGGGCGTGGAGGGGGCGGTGTGTCCCTGCTCAGCAGGGAGCCTGCTTCTCCCTCTCTCTCTCTCTGCCCCTCCCCCAGCTTGTGCGCTCGTGCTCTCTCTCTCTCTCTCTCGCTCTCGCTCTCTCTCAAATCAATAAATAAAAACTTAAAGATATTTATTGATTTGAGAGAGCGAGAGAGGCAGAGGGAGAGAGAATCTCAACAGACCCCCCCACTGAGCACAGAGCCCGAGGGGAGCTCAATGGGGAGCTCGATCCCAGGACTCTGAGATCATGATCTGAGCCAAAATCAAGGGTCAGTCGCTTAACCAACTGAGCCACTCAGGTGCTGCAGGAGCTGAATTAAAAACAAAAAACAAAAAACATTTTAAGGTTATGCAGAGCCAGGGTTGGGGGAATAAAGCAACTCAAAGTGGATACTGAAATTTCACTCCAAAGGGCAATGAGCTGCAAGCGTAGGTCCATTTCAGTGTTTGTAAAACCGTGTTAGGGATTTTGTGGTGGTGGGTAACCCCACTGGGGTTACCTGTCAGACAAAGGAGAAGGCGTTGCTCTAGGACATCCCCCCACAGGAAGGCCAGCAAGTCACCTGACCAAGAAAAGGCCGGGGACTGGGAAGTCCATCCCAAATTCCCAGAGCCCACAGGGCCCTGTAAGCCACCAACAAAGAAGGGAGCTGGTTCTGACCCCAGTAGTACAGGTGTGGGCAAGAGAATGGCTCGGGGCTTTGTACAAAGTGGCTGCTTGTTTCTGTATCAGTGGGTTTAATCCAGATTTTCTTTCTGAATGAAGGCTACTAGAGATCTCCTCCCTAGGGGCTTGATGCAACAAGTGAACTTTCCATTTGTGTTTAGCATTGAAAATCCACAGTAGACCAAAGCGCCGTGAAACATAGAGCCTCCCTCCAGAGAAGCCGGCTGAAGCTTGGCAAAACCAGCCCTGAACCTCTGCAAAGGGGGCATCAATCAAAGAGTTGATCACCAGGAAAGAGAGAACGGGCCAGCTCCCCAAGCTCTGTGAGTGAAACACAATATTGTTACTGTCCACGAGGACCCCTGTTCCGCAGCAGACGCTTCCCGGGGCAGCCTGTCCTCGGAGCTGGCGAGGGCTCCTGCTCTGCTCTCACCAGTGAAAAGCTATGTGTGTGAGAAAGAGAGTAATCGAATTTTCTTGAATCTTCCTCCAAGACTGCTGCGAGCATGCACAGAGACGGTGAAGGCAAACTGCTTTGCCTGGTGCTTGGATTATGGTCATCCCTCAACAAAAGCAGCTATCCTTAGTATTACTAGAATTGTGATGAATGTTTTTGCTTTTTATATAAATTTCATGGAAAGTACTTAAAGGTTAATGAGAATCACTTTGTTTTCGGTTGCCTTGTTTTCCTATAAATTTTATTTTCTCTTTCATCCCATCCCATTCATCTCCTTCATCCCCTCAGCAATGCCAGTTTGGTGTAATTCCTCTCTTCTATATCATAACTCTTCTACCAGAGCATATACGGGACAAAGCAGCTGATTAGATAGGTTCAGCAAGACCAGAATGCTCTCTTTTCCTTTCTTTCTTTTTTTTTTAAAGGTTTTATTTATTTAGGGACACCTGGTGGCTCAGTTGGTTAAGCATCAGCCTTCAGCTCAGGTCATGATCCCAGGGTTCTGGGTTCAAGTTCCACATCGGACTCCTTGCTCAACAGGGAGCCTGCTTCTCCCTCTGCCTGTCGCTCCCCCTGCTTGTGCTCTCTCTCTCGGATAAATAAATAAATAAAATCTCTTTAAAAAAAAGGTTTTATTTATTTATTTGATGGAGAGAGAGAGCACAAGCAGGGGGAGCAGCAGAGGGAGAAGGAGAAGCAGGCTCCTCACTGAGCAGGGAGCCTGAGGCAGGACTCAATCCCAGGACCCTGGGATCATGACCTGAACTGAAGGCAGATGCTTAACAAAGCAAAAATGAACTATTGGGACTTCATCAAGATAAAAAGCTTCTACACAGTGAAGGAAACAATCAACACAACTAAAAGGCAGCCAGGAATGGGAGACGGTATTTCCAAACGACATATCTGATGAAGAGCTAGTATCCAAAACCTATGAGGAATTTATCAAAGGGAACACCCCAAACCCAAATAATCCAGTTAAAAAATGGACAGAAGACACGAGTAGATACTTTTCCAAAGAAGACATCCAGATGGCCAACAGACACATGAAAAGATGCTCAACATCACTCGGCATCAGGGAAATGTAAATCAAACCACAGTGAGATACCACAGTGAGATACTCACACCTGTCACAATGGCTAAAATTAACAACATAAGAAACAACAGGTGTTGGCAAGGCTATGGAGAAAGGGGAACCCTCTTGCACTGTTTTGGGAATGTGAACTGGTGTAACCACTCCAGAAAACTGTATGGAGTTTCCTCAAAAAGTTAAAAATAGAGCTACCCTACCACCAGCAATCGCTCTACTAGGTATTTACCCAAAGGATACAAAAATACATATTTGAAGGGGCACATGCACCCCGATGTTCTCAGCATTCTCAACAATGGCCAACTACAGGAAGAGCCCAAATGTCCATCAAGTGATGAACAGACAAAGAGGATGTGGTATACACACACAGTGGAATATTACTCAGCCATCAAAAGAATGAAATCTTGCCATTTGCAACCACGTGCTAGAGTCTATTCTGCTAAGTGAGATAAGTTAGTCAGAGACAAATATCATATGATTTCACTCATATGGGGAATTTAAGAAACAAAAGAAATGAACATATGGGAATGAGGGGAAAAGGAAAGAGAGAAAGAAACCATAAAAGACTTTTAATGATAGGGAACAAACCGAGGGTTGATGAAGAGAGGTGGGTAGGGGAGGGGCTAGATGGAGATGGGGATTAAGGAGGGCATCTGCTCTGATGAGCACTGGGTGTTGCATGTAAATGATGAATCACTAAACTCTACTCCTGAAAGCAATATTGCACTGTTTGCTAATTAAAATTTAAATAAAAGTTAAAGCAAACAAAGAAACATAGGGATTGACTTAAATAATGTCCAGCCTCCCTTAAGTATTCTGGGAGAATCCCACCAATGCATAATCGCTAATAAGCATGATTACTGATAAAACTAATTGGGGTTTGGAACCAACACCCCTTCAATTCTCTAAGAGGAAAAATCATCTATTATGTTGAAAGGAAATTACACAGGAAGTATCTACTCATTTCTCAGTGTGAACTGGTGTCAGCCTAATTAAATGGTTCGAAAACTCGCACCATAAACAATTTTATTCTTCTGGGTTTGAAACTAACCTCCTTCCAACTGTCCCCCAACACCTCCACCTCCCACCCCACCCCACCCCACCCCTTTGCCCCCTCCCACCCAGTACATTATACCTTTAGGTTTTGAACCTAGGACTTTAAAGTTGCTGTCATCCTGGTAATCCCAAGCAGACAGGCGAATGCCCAGGGGTGCCCTTTGAGGTGACTGATGACTTCCGGTCCCCTTTGCCTCTAGGAGATTTAGCAAATTCCTCGCAGCTTCTTCCCACCAAAGGTACTCCTGCAGCTGCTGCTCCAGGCTCCCTCCCTCATAAACAGATGGGGACTCTCCGGAGCTCTTCTTCCCCATTAAGTGCCCTGTGAAAACAAACACAAGAATAGACTACCACCCATGGAACGCAGGGGAACGAACCAACAAGACGTTTCAGAGGACACCAATTCGGTTTCCATTACTTCGTCCGAAGTGCAGAATAACGTGCAGCATTTTATGATCAGACGCTAGTTCATAAATGATGGACATCTTTTGCTCCCTGTTCAGAATGTGCAACTAGCTGGACACAATCTACAGCGACAGCACCTTGGCTAAAGAGCTAGGTGACCTTGGCCAAGGGTTGAGCATCCCCAGTCCTCCATTTTCTCAACTCTACAATGAACAGGTCGGACTAGAGGCAACCTAAGGAGCCTTCCCTAAGTACAGTGCTGTCACCAGTTCTACTCCCAGCTGAATAATGGAGGTTAAACATCTCCCTGAGTCACTTCTCAATTGTTGCTGAAAAGGAGAGTCTTGGTGCTTTTCTTCGTTGTGATTAAAAAAGATGTTGGTTTCCTCTGGGCTCTCATACAAATGTACCGATGGAATTTTTCATTTCAACTTTCTTAGAATTTCGGCAGAGACTGCATCCAGGAGTTGTCACCTAGAAATTCGTGTGTTGAGTAAATAATGAAAAACAAGGTGAAAACAAGTTCTGAGCAACCCTTCTCAGCCACATAAATGCAGAATTTTCTCCTAGATGTCTAAAAGGGTCAGTGAAAGACAACCAGTGGTCCAGGGATGAGGACTTGCCATAAAAATGAACAAAAGTTGCCATGTGAGGGGCGCCTGGGTGGCTCAGTGTGTTAAATCCTCTGCCTTCGGCTCAGGTCATAATCTCAGGGTCCTGGGATCGAGCCCCACATCGGGCTCTCTGCTCAGCGGGGAGCCTGCTTCCCCTACTCTCTGCCTGCCTCTCTGCCTACTTGTGATCTCTGTCTGTCAAATAAATAATTTTTTAAAAAAAGTTGCCATGTGGGAGGCCAGGCCATTAAATGGAGAAATCCATGTATGCAAGTGGGGCTAGCCACAGGGTCGGAAGTGGGTATGGAGCCCAAGGTCTGCATTCTTAACACCTTAGCCCCTTGCTAATAATACCCACGTTATCTTATTTACTTTCCTCCATGTTTTTCTTCCCCATCTCTCAGCAATTGGATTTTACAGTACTTTTAGACTCCTAATACTAGTAAAACTATGTATTCGATTTAAAGCTCACAAGGAAAACTCTTTGTGGTTCCGATGTTGTCTGGCATTAGAAGTATTTAAGGCAAACTTCATGGGAATAATGTTTGACAGACCTCAACCACTTAAAATGGCAAGAGCTGCATCCAACAGCAGAGAAGCCTTCCCCATGACTTTTATTGTTGGCGTGTGTTTATAGGATGTTTCCTTTGATCTACTCCACAAGGAGTTTGATGCAAATGAGGCTTGCCAAAGGCCACCCACATGTCAGCAAAGATTCTAGGATTAAAATGAGCTCACAGACTGGACTCTACTATGTTATACCCTTTGGAAGGGTCTTTGAACTTCCTAAAAATATAAGGTAGGTAGGAATCACTCTGGGATCTAGAAATAAGGGTAAAGTCTGCAAAAGCGTCTCTTGATGTTATCAAAAGAAAAAGGGGTCATATACCAGTGTATCATGACTCATGATGTGACTCAGAAAAATTTATTCTTTGGCCTTGGGGAGCCTTAACATGGGGTTTTACTGCCTTGCAGTGTGAGCGAGGACCTGGCAAGTCATTTATGACATGATATCTCATACAATTCCAAGACCTCACTGAGGACACGGTCCCAACTGAAGGATCGGACTCCCGAAGGACCGGCTCGTTCGTTATCTGCTTCAAGTTGGTGTCCGGATATCCGTGAAATCCCCTGGCTTTTAGTCATAGTGATGGTTATGAGGCCCACCTTTCCAGGAAGCAGTGAGGCATTTGGATTTATTTGTATGGAGGAAATTGAATCATGACAATGGGAAAGCAGGACTAGAACCTGATGCTCCAGTAATGACCTCAGTCACTCCTACCCTCCCTCACTGCTCTCATCTAGTTAGGATGCTAGAAATGAGGAAGATGCTATGGCCAACGACGCAGAGGGACAATGGAGACGTTTTTACAAATGAAAACTCCATTTTTGTCATGCCTGAATAATTTGGCGGACTTTTATAAAACGGGAAGACGAAGCAACCCTCCATTCTGTGATTGATTAAATATAGCTCCTCGTGACAGCGTACAGATCTGCATATTGGGTGGGTGGGTGGTGGTCTGACCCCAGCCCCAGATCCAAACACTGGTCATTAAGGGCACCATCTCTAACATCCCAAGGAACACACTGCCTGGGTCCTATTTCATTTTCAGTTTGGAGCTGGCCACTACCCACCAAATAATCGTTTCCATGGCAACGTGGATGCCCACTTCCACCTTTCCCATCATCATTTGTTATGTGTCCGTATCATAGTAATAGAGATCTCAGCATTGACAAAAGACAGGCCCTTGAAAAAAATAAAACCTTGCCCAGAAGTTTAAAAAAAAAATTAATTAATTAAATAAAAGCTTCCGTCCCTTTTAATCACGTAAAAATACCACTACCACAGCAGGCTTGAAACATAAATGAATTTTCTTGAACTCCAAATGAAGATCACCCCAACTTGGGAAAATCTCCATTAAGACAGAGTGTCCAGCACTTCTGAGAGCTAATTTTCCTGGAGTGATCTCTACACCACATTTCACAGTTTCTGGGACAGCACTCCCACGGAAAGCCATTCTACAGCTGAACATCAGTGTTCCAGAATTCAACCTTCCAGGACATTCGTGACATCAATGTTAGAGCCATGACCAGGAGCATTTCATGGGAGCAGGGGGGACAGGTAAACAGTAGCAGCGCTGACCTGTATTTTCATACCTATATTTTGCACAAACAAAACATTTCCAGAAACATCAAGCCAGACAAGAATTTAAGTTTTCCATCTGTTGACTTGCTTTCCATTGCCATGCCATGCTTCTCTCAGCTGCAAGAAGCAATTCCCTTAACAAACCTGCAAATTTGTGCTGACAGCTTCCTCATGGACAGCAATATGTAGCTTTGGTTTGATATAATTAAAACTAAACTGCATGTCTTCAGTGATTGAGGAGGACAGGCACTTACTTAGGAGAGTGGAAGGCTAAATTTAAAATCTAACAACATTGTTCCTGCTTAAGAGTGCTCTGATTCCCACAGAGAGCACGTCTCTCCAAAGCAAACTTTTTCTCAATCACATGTTATTTTAGACCCAACTGTGATTTTCTACTTCACCTCCCTCGGTCTCTTGTTCTCCATCAACTCTGCACAGCCGGCCAAGAGAGAAAAAGGGAAAAGAATGTTTTCGAGAACACATAGGAAAAGAAAATTGGGGGTTGCCACTGGTTGGTGTGTTCTTGGATGAGGAATGCCCAAGCATCACCAGGCAGGGTGTTTCAATGCCAGACCCCCTGAACACTGGGGGACAGGTGCGCTGGGAAACTAGAGCAATCAGGGTGGGGTTGCATCAGAAACATGATTCTAGGGGCTCAAATGATTCTCTTGTCCTGCTTTTGGCCTCTAAGGGTTGCGTACTAATAAGCCTTTTTAATCCAAAAATACGGACGAGCGAAAAGAGGTTGGAAATCTGGGACTTTCATTCCACCTTTCCAGCCCACTGGCTGGTGGCTGGACTGGACAATGACCACTTGGTCTAAATTCCCAGAAGTCCTTTTAAAGCATGAATTTCCTTCTCCCTTTGAGGGCGGGGTTTTTCCTCTTCACCCCACCGAGCCTCTCCTCTCCGTGTTCCCAGTGTCCCCTCACAGGTCACAAATACCTTCATCCCTGGGGCCTCCAGGACGCGGCAAAGGATTGCTCCAGCGACAGTGGAGACTATCCTGTTGGCAGCCCCGAGTTCTGGATTCCTCTGCCAGAGGATATGCAACACAGAGGAGCTGAGGCCGTGACCGTTCAGCCTCCCCTCTTCCCATGAGAGCGTCCCGGTCCTCACACCCTCCGGACTCGGCTGGTATTTGGATTAGCAAGGATCTTTCCAACACACCCTCCCCCACTCTGTGTAGATGGCTAAGGGAACTGTGAAAGGAGCACCACCCGCACCAGCACCACTACCCCTTAAATCTCTTTGGGGTCGACCAGCTTCTGGGAAGTGTTGAGGCCGCGGTAGCTGGCTACCTGGAGAGGCTTCGGAGGCAGCTGGAAGCTTGGCATCCGCCAGACAGAGGCTATGCTGGGCGCGGGGGAGAGCCCCGGGGTGAGGCTGGGTGGGCGCGAGGTGGCGGGGCCGCTACCCTCCCGCCAGGTGCGGGAAAGCTGTGGGGTCGCGCCCCGCCGGCTGCCCCACCGCCCTCCCCACCGCCGCTGGGGTTCCGGGGCCCGGCCTGGAGGCCGGGACGTGTGGGCAGAGGGAAGCCGCGGATCTAGAGAGACGGAGGACTGCGGGGTCTCGGGGCCGGAGAGGCCGGGATCGGCGTGGGGAGCCTGCGAGAAGGAAGGAGGGAGGGCTGGGCCGCGGGCAGGGGAGAGGAAATCGCCACCGCGGCGGAAGGACTGAAGGAATTCAGGAGAGCCACAGGCAAGGGGCGGCATCCCGCGCGCGCTCGCCGAGAAACCCGGGGCCCCAGGACGGGCTCCCACACCTGTGGCTTTGCGCGGCGCCCGGGGCGCAGCCCGCGTCCGGCTCCTGGCGGTCAGAATCCCGGGGCTCGGGGACGCGCTCGGGGACCTGGCTCCCTACGTCGTTCAAGGACAGACCGTGCGAGACAAGGCTACCCTCAGGATAAAACGAGGTGTGGGGTACGCGAGAGGGCAGGTCGGCCTGTCGGGAGAGCCGGCCGGGGCGCCCGCGGGAAGAGGGAGGAGGGAGGGAAAGGACCACGACGCAGGCTGAGGCTGCTCGGGGACCGACGGCCTCCCGGGACCGGCAAGGGGGGGGGGCGCGGTGGGGGGCGGCGTGGAGCTGGGGGAGAGCCGAGTGCAGAGGTGGCGGCCCCGGGCTGGGGTCCCGCCGAGGACTGGGGCGCGCGGGACACTCACCCACCGCCCAGTGGTTGCCACGCGGGTACATCTTGTCCAGCACGGTCCCCGCGCCCGCCGGCACCGGGGCGGCCGGCCCCCGGGGCGCCTGGCAGAGGACCAGCGCCAGCAGGACCAGAGGGAGCTCGCGGCCGCGCATGGTCCCGGCGGGAAGCCCTTGGAGCGCGCGGTGAGGCCGGTGGAGCGCGCTCTCCCCGCGGAGCAGTGGCGCGAGGACCCGGACTCGGAGAGCGCCGCCGCCGCCGCCTCCACGAGGCCCGGACTTTATAAGGCAGCCCGGGCGGGGGGGCGGAGGACGGGCCGGGGGGCTCTTCTCCCGCCGCCCCGAGCGCTCTGACGTCTCCCTGCGGCGTTGGGACAGCAGTCCCCGAAAATCATCCATCTTCCGGCCGAGGGAGGGGAAAGGCTGTGCCCGCGGCCCCTCTCGACCTGCCCTCGTAATCCTGTCCGTCCGGGCC
The DNA here is from genome assembly GCA_004024625.1 of Mellivora capensis. NCBI lineage: Eukaryota > Metazoa > Chordata > Mammalia > Carnivora > Mustelidae > Mellivora > Mellivora capensis. The sequence continues at coordinate 14,179 of PISX010002559.1, read as the reverse complement.
CCGCTGGATTAATTCTGCCCGTCCTCGACGCCTCCGCTCCAACACGATTTCACCCCGGGGTTCTGCCGGGTGAGCCGCCTTCGGATCCTGCAAGGGGCAGTGGAGACCCCGCGGCCGGCCGGATCCCGGGGCGGGGCAGGGGAAGAAGCCCAGAGGAAGGACGCCTTCAGGCTGGGCTTTGCTGGAGGCGGTTGGAACCAGGATAGCAAGGGACTTTGCATTCTCACACCTTTCCCCCTCGGTGGACCACCTCCCTCCTCAAGGTCCCAGCCCACAGACCTCCGGACCCTCGAGTCCCTCTTACAGACAGGCCCCCCCGCCTTCTCACCACCACCACCACCACTCGTACCCTCATCCCACCCCTGAAAGGGCCGTTCGGAGATGCCCTTGGCCACTTGTCTGACGAGATGGAGGTCGCAGCGGGGAGGATATGTTATGTGAACAGAACTAACAAGAATTTTATTATACACCTGGCCCCTTTCCTAAGCATATTGCTTCCACGAAGAAGCTGCTTTTGTGCAGATTTCCCTAGGCGGTATCTACCAGAAAGCTCGCACCGTCCCTAAACTGCTACTCACACTCCTCTCTAGAGCAGCTCTGCTTCCCTCTGCTCCTTCTGTTCTCAGATGTGAAGAACAGTCAAGGGCCCAACTCCTGAGGTTCCCAATGCCGTGGACTACAACAATATACAAGCTGGAGGGTGCTGTTGCCCACGTTTAGGTAGCACGCTGGGGGCGTGTTTGCGTGTGCTCCTACAGGGCTGTTCCTCACCAGGGCTGGTGACCTGTCTCACGGGTGGGTCCCTGATGGTCCCTGATGGGTCCCTGATGGGTCCCTGGTGTTCCTTGTCAGCTCTGATGTTGATACTGTAGAAGCCGAAATCCTACATTTTTCTCTGCATAGCTGGTGATTCACTGTATTTGTGCCATCCTGAGATGGTTCCATGGGCACATTGCATGAGTGACTGTCCTTGGGCTTGGAAGAGTATTCCCAGGCATTCCCATGTCTGGCTCTAAAGTACCCAAAAAATGCTAATTTCAAGATCACGTTATTAGCTACAGAAATGCAGCCACAGAAATACTGCTCTCCTGAGGGGATCACCCAAATGACCATCAGAAGGAAAAGTCCACACTTGGCCTTGACTCCATGTGGCCTGGGTTTCCAGCCTCTGCATCCATCCCATCAGCAAGCAGACATGCCACTGTCAGGTGATTGTCCCTAGATTTACTGCGTCCCACTTGGCCACGAACTTCTTTTTCTTTTTAATATAAAGATTTTATTTATTTATTTGACAGAGAGAGAGATCACAAGTAGGCAGAGAGGCAGTCAGAGGGAGAGGGGGAAGCAGGCTCCCCACTGAGCAGAGAGCCTGATGCGGGGCTCGATCCCAGGACCCTGGGATCATGACCTGAACTGAAGGCAGAGGCTTTAACCCACTGAGCCACCCCGGCGCCCCTGGCCATGAACTTCTATTGGTCTTGTCCCCCTGTGTTCCTGCAGAGAACCTGGATCACAGTCATGTTTAATATGTATCTGATACCCGAACAACGAACCTGAGAAATGGTCAGGTCTCAATGCTTTCTATGACCTTGGGTCTTTGAAGGAGCATTCAACCTTCATCTTTACGGATTAAGTTGTTGAAAAATGTTCCTTCCCTTTGTTTAATCAAGATTATTTTAGGATCTTTAAAGGATGTAAAAACCACTGTAAGTACATTAAAGTGTAGGAACAATTGTACCACAAGGGCAACCCTTCTGCTAATTCAGGCAAACCTGAATTGGAAAACCTGAATTGCTTGGGTCTCTTGGAAGCCGAGAAATACCTGGGTCCCTGCATCGACTCCTGGTCTTCCTCTAAGCATCCCAGCACACCGGCTGTCTGTACCCGGTCTTGGGGTTGGACCTGTGAGTTGCTTTGGCACCCCATAAGGGCAGTGACTGTGTCAGTCTTGCTCAGGGCTGCGTCCACAGTGCCTGGCCCCGTCCTCGGCCCAGAGAAGAGACTCCATAGACGGGAATGGATGCGTTGACCTGCAGATACAGGAGCCTGAGTCCAATCCCCTCACCAGAAAGGTCAATGGAGGGTTACCAGCCAGAGAAAGAAACCATAGCATGTTTGATTCAGCCAGTATTGAATGAGCCCAAACAGATCGTACCCGGATAAACTCTTTTGTGCCTTTTATTTTTTATTTTTAAAGATTTTAAAAATTTATTTGTCAGACAGAGGAAGAGAGAGAGAGGGGGAGAGGAGGAGGAACAGCAGGTAGAGGGAGAAGCAGGCTCCCCACTGAGCACAGAGCCCAAGGATGGACTTGATCCCAGAATCCTGGGATCATGACCTGAGCCAGAGGAAGACCCTTAATGGTCTGAGTCACCCAGGCACCCCTCGTCTATACCTTTTAAAATCTTCCCACAGCCCTGCCAGGTAGAGATGATTAACCCCACTGACTTAGGGGAAAGCTAAACTCCTCTGAGGCAGAAGTCTCATGATGCGATGCCACGTTCAAAAGACCCGTCTGTGTTTCTTTCTCGTTAGTGTCCAGGACAGATGTTCTCAGGCAGAAAGCACCTGTTCCAGCCACATGGATATTCCAGAACCTGGGTTCATTCCAACCTGTGCCTTTACCTGGTGTCCCTCTCCTCAACGGGCTCTTCCACGAGGAGACAAGGGGCATGTACCAAAATGGAAATCAATGCCCTTCATGGAGAACATCTTCCTACAGGAAAAAGAAAGTGTCCGTTGAGCTAGCTGTTTTGCATTCTGGCACAGGTTCTTTAGCACGGTGTAGAAGAGCACCAAAAGGTTCAAGGACGAGCAGCTGATGGGGGACCACACTTCATTAGGACTGTTCTAGTCCTGGACTGCGGCTGGCAGGAAGGGGAAAGTGAGGAGGCATGCCCCCTCTCTTAATACACGGGCAAATGTAGCACTTAACTCTTCCTCTCGTATTTCGTTGGTAAACAAGGCAGCCACAAGGCCACGGGTAAGTGTAAGAGAGACTGGGAGTTGTGGCCTTGATAGTCAGGTGCCTGGCTCAGTTTGTCCCTCTGTGCACAGCTACCAAAGCCACCCTAGTGTACCCCAGGCGCAAGGAGAGTCTTACCAATTTTGTTTAATAAAGTAAGATGAAATTCTACAAGGCTGGCACAGGGGGGAATCTCTTCATGAACAGGAAAGACCGGACCTGTAGCCCAGGTCCCTCTGTCCCAAAGATCTATATCCCTTAGGAAGTCTCTTGCTATCTCCTGTAGCCAACACCCTTTAGGCTCCACGGGGTACTAGACTCTATTATCACTGTGGGAATTAGGAACACTTAATCTAATCTTTCTAAATGGATCTTACCATTTTGCTACGTTCATGAAAGTTTTATGTGACAGACGGGCACATTTCAGTGACATTAATTTTTCATGTGTGTGAAGGTGGGCTAGGGTGGCTCGCAGCACTCATGTCAGCTCTGCTGGTCTTGACTCCTGACCTAGGTTGGGTTTAAGTCGGCTCCAGGTTTTTCTCCCCCTGCTGAAACTGGTGGGCAGGCCAGAGCTCTCTCTTCTGACGATGGCAGAGATACAACATGCGAGCTCTCTTAATGCCTAGACTTAGAACTTACACCTTGTCACCTACCTCTTATGCCATTGGCCAAAACAAGTCACATGGCCATGCCCAAAGTCTAAGGCAGGGGAGCTCTTTCCCAGAAGAGACAGTGGTGGGAGGGTGGAGGGAGGAAGCCATAATGAGACCAGTCCTCCACAGTTTATCACAGTACAGAGAATAGAAGGAAAAGAGAGACAAACAGTGATATCCAGCAAAATAATCTGGCCAACAGAATGGTGTTCATTCATTTTTTTTTGAAGATTTTAAAAATTCATTTATTTGACACAGAGAGAGAGAACATAAGCAAGGGGAGCAGCAGGCAGAGGGAGAGGGAGAGGGAGAGGGAGGCTCCCCTCTGAGCAGATAGCCCAATGCAGGGCTCCATCCCAGGACCCCGAGATCACGACTGAAGACAGAGGCTTAACCCACTGAGCCATCCAAGTGCCCCAGTGTTCATTCGTTTTTAACTTGGCATTCCCGTGGGAGACATCCAGGGCCACACCCTTCTTCTCTCTACTCCCATGTGGCATTTTCCAGGAAATTCCATGGCTGTTTCCCCCAGCAGGCTCTCTACTCCACAGGGGATAAAGTATACATCCGAGACTTATAAGTGCTAGGATTGGCCTCGGTCTCCCCTAGAGCCACTGCCCATGAACTATTTCCTCCTCTCCACACCTGCTCCATTCTCCACACTCTGGACTGGCTTCCCTGCCCACTCATGGGTTTCCATTCCCACGCAACATCCACCTGCTACATGAGAGTTGTCTCCCCCAGCTCTGTTAGGACTGGGGGAGACAGCACTACCCTCCAGTGTCCATGTGAAGGACACTACTTTTCACATGGCCTCCTGTGTCCTACCTCTGCTGGAAACTGCCTCCATCTCTCAGTTTTCTAGTTCCTGATTTCCAAGGGAGAAACACGATCCACTCAGCTCATTAGGTTTACCAGCTGCACAGCTCATAGAAGAATGAGTCCAGAATGTGCCGTCAGCCCTCATCAGGGGTTAGGAACACAGGGAGACGTATGTGGCCGTGTCCGCTCCATGGGGCTCCGGGCAGGGCAGTGTTCCTTGAAAAGAAGGCATGAGCAGATGGGCACCCAGTGTCTCCTACACCACGACCCTTCTCCCAAGATGCTCAGGTATATACTGTCTTGTGCCTGCTATTCCATTATTTGTGCTTTTCCTTTTAGATCAGTGACTCCCAGACATTTCATTGCTACGGGCAATTTTAAAATTTATTTCTCCCATGGAACTCAGGCTTTGATGGGCTTTTTATTGCAAAACACCATATTGCTTAGATTTTCCATTTTCACTCATCAAAGACCTAAGGAACTGTCCATCAGAAATTTCCAATCATGTTGAAGTAAGTAGTATTACCACAGAGGATCAATGTAATTCCAGCTTAAATCAGTGGAACATTGACTTCTTGTTAATCTTCTTAGCTTCTTCAAATGTAAATGTATATTTTTAAGACAACTTCTTGAAATATGGAAACAGGGCCCATCTCTATCATGGCCCATCATTGCCCAGGTTGGGAGTCCCTGCTTAAGGCTGAGGGGCTCTGCTGGCTGTCATTCACACGTTGGTGTCTGTGAAGGACTGGAGGGCAGGTCCTGCTGCAATAAGATGCGCCGAGATTTCCAGGCCTGGGACAGAGCAAAAGAAGAAGTCCTGGAAGGGAAAAGGCCGGGAACAGGGCACTCGTGTGCCGCATGTGCATGGGTTCTAATCGGGCCTCAGCCACGCAGGAGCAACTCTGTGACCTCAGGCCAGCCACATCCTCATCTCTTCGTCTATAAATTGAGTTGGTGTTAAGAGGATTGAATGAGGTCATGTTGTGTTTATCGACTGGCAACAGCTTATTTATTTTAATTAATGATGGAGAAATATAATTAGGGCAAGCTAATTTTTTTAAAGATTCTATTTATTTATTTGAGAGAGAGAGTGTGTATGCACATGGGCTGTGGTGGGGGAGGGAGGGAGAAGCAGACTCCCCACTGAGCAGGGAGCCCAGGGTGGGGCTGGATCCCAGAACTCCATGATCAGGACCTGAGCCGAAAGCAGTCGCCCAACTGACTGAGCCACCCAGGCACCCCCAGGGCAAGCTAATTTTTATCTTACATTGTGAGCTTCAAGATACATAATTTCCCTGTTCAGTGCCTAACCTAATGCCCCAGGCTATTTAGCTCCCCTGAGGAGATAATCATGTACATAACAGCTAATGTTTAGTGAGCAGCTATTATGTTCTGGGCATTGTGCCTGGTAGTCTGTACCTTCGCTCCTGTGACCTTCCCAGATGTCCAAGGATATCCCATTTTATAAATGTGAACACTGAGGCCCTGAAGAATTCAATGACTTGTCTGATGCCCAGATGGTAATTGGCAGAGCCAAGAGTCGACCTCAGATCCATCTGATTCCCAAGCTCAAGGTGTGGTAAGTCTGGTTAAAGTAGACTTCTTTGTAGTTCCAGAACTTCCATGGGGTTTGATAAATTTCGTCTCCCCGAAGATGTAAAAAGTATACTAAGAATAATTTTAGAAGGGTGTTGGGGTAGAAGGGTAACTCTTAGGGGCCTTTGGGCAAAATCTCACCGCACACCTCTCCGCTCTCAGCTGTTGTCCCACCCTGCCTCTAGATTTTTGCACATCGCCTTCCTACTTGTTCATGGAAGTGGGAGGAAGTGGTGGGAACCTATCAGTTTGCTTTCTGGAGGGGCTCATATTCTTAGCTATAGCAGGGAAGGCCAGAGTCCCAAAATATAGCCCACAATATCTGAAACTGAAAAGATATTTCTGAGATCTGCCTACTTGAACATCCTACCACGGGATCCTCCTCGAAATCCGAATATTCCTGGCATTTCCCTGATTACTCCCATGGTCTTCTGAATGACTGGACACATTGGGCATTACCCTGGATTGCGGACTTATAGTTTATTTACTTCAGGGCTTAACCTTGGCACTGCTCAGACTTGGGGCCAGAGAACTCTTTGTTGAGTAACTGTAAGATATTTAGTGGGGCCCCTGGCCTCTCCTGTTAGATGTTAGTAGCACCCCTCAGTGTGACAAGCAAAATGTCTGCAGACATTGCAGATATCCCCCAGCTGGGAGGGTAGGGGATAATCACCCCCAGCTGAGAACCTCTGGTCCATCCTAACCACTCATCTTCCTCAACTGGTTCTCCTTGTGCTCCCACTTGAACACCCCAATGCTGGAGAATTCACTCGTTCTCCTCTTTAGAGATCGCCGACATTGGAAAACTCTTCCATATAGTGTGCGTTTCTAGTGTCCCCCACCACGTGATCCCATTCTGCCCTGTCCAGTCTCTCAACACCCTACATTGTGTCTGCCCTAATTCTTCTCTACATTAGAGTTTCCCTATGCCATCAACACTTCTTCAAATGTAATGGTTGTTTCTCCTCCCCCTATCCTGACCTGGACAGCCTCCAGTGTGACCAAGTCCTCTTTAAGCTTAAGAAACTGAGAGACAGCACCCCACCCTCCGCACCGCAGAGGAATCCCTTGTTTGGATCCTCCCCAGAGGAAGCTGAGTATGGGTCAAGTGATGTGGTGGGCAAGAGGCACTGTTTTCTAGAACCTTCCACAGATAGATGCTTGTCTGGCTTGGCCTCCCAGGGAATGAAAGCTACTGTATGAGCAACTGGCGGTTTGGGGCCAACCCTGGCTGGAAGGCTAGGAGCCTTCGGACGTTGCCCCCACCCCTCAGACTACAGAGAGGTGAGCCCTAAGCTCTAGGGGGGCCAGAGCAGAGTCGGTGATGGCGCAGAGTGTGGGAAGTTCTGCTTCTGAGCAACTCTGGCTCTTTCTCCTAAGGACCTATCCACAGGGACTGGGCTCCTCATCCTGCCTCTTTCCTGGGATATTTGTAAGGACAACAATAAAAAGAGACCACGAATGTGAAAGCACTTTCTAGACTCTGGGAGAAGCCGACTGCACCAACGTGAAGCACAGTTATCTCCAAATCGTCACCCCCCTCTTCTCCGGGCCATGGCCTCTCAACTCTGGCCAGACAAAGTCGCAACTGAGTTTGGTACTGCGTTCCTAAGGAAAATATTATTCAGGACGGTCTCTGAAATGCTATTAGTTTAATCTGATTTGGCTTATCAAATCAAGGTACATCGATTCATCTTTCTTATGCTCCTTCTGGATGGCGCCTAACACGGGAGCACCCAGGTATTCAGACCAATATATCACATTATGACGGGAACAAGGGTGCCTGCTGGGTCAAGTGCACACATGGAGCCTCCCAGTCCGGCTTCCTCGGAATGTAGGAGAAGGGCTGGGTCCTGTGGAAGAGTAGTGTCCTACGGCATGCATGGCATTTCTTGAAGCCTGCTGACCACAGGGATGAGGAGAATAACGTCAGCTCAAATGAATTAGGTGGAAGCTGCTTTAATATGATCGATCATAGCACCTAATAATATGTCACAATAATGTGACAATTCTTTCCATCAGAATTGGAACTCTAATTCAAGTTCAGGTACAAGTGTTCATCCTCTTAAGGTTCAACGTGGGGTCAGTTTGGCTGTCATCTAAGACAAAGGAGGGGACACTTCCATAGGTCTCCAGAAGCAGTGAAAAGAGTTGTGCCCCAGAAGTCAGGAGGCTTAACTCTATGTGACCCTCTCGTAGTCATAGTATTTATGACAAAGCGAGAATTGCTTTGTATTGATATCTCATTTCACCCTTATTAACAAGTACATGATTTTATTTTTCCCTTTCTCGGGGAGGGAATATCTCAGAAAATGTAGACATGTGCCCATGGTCAAGCAGCTGGCATCAGAACCCTGGCGGTATGGGGCAGGCCCTCCCTGTCAGTCACAACTCTTCATTGCTGATCCTGGTGCGCCAACCTGTATACTAAGGGCTTAGAGCTTTACCTAATTCCCATCTAATTTTTACCTGTCTGCATTAGTCATGGTTCTCCCCGGAGACAAACAAACAGAATGTGTGTATGTATGAATACATACAGATTAACCCACCTATCTATCCATCTATCTATCGAGAGGTTTTAAAGAATGAACTCTAATAATAGTGGAGACTTCCAAGTCCAAAATCTGATGGGCTAGGCCAGCAGGCTGGAGACAGGGCCAAGTTGCAGAATCCAAATGTAAACTGTAGGCAGAATTCCTTCTTGCTTGGGGGAGATCAGTCTTTTTCTATAAGGCCTTCAACTGGTTGGGTAAGACCCATCCATATTATGCAGGGTAATCTGTTTTCCTCCAAGGCTATTGATTTAAATGTTAATATTATCTAAAAAGTACATTCACAGAAACATCTAGTATAACATTTTACCAAATATCTAAGTATTGAGGCCCAGCCAAGTTGACATATAAAATTAATTATCATATTGTCTCTCTCTGTTGTCAAATTTGGGCAACTACCCTGAATGCCACAGCAATCTCGAAGGCATTCTGCGTCTCCTGTAGGCATTGGGCAAATACTGCTTTTCCTGGAGTTCCATCAAAGTTGGAAATTTCCAAAGTAACTTGGCTAGAAACAAAGGAAACAAAAAGAAAAAGAAAACGTGAAAATGGAGACATGGATAGGATTTTTCAAAACACAAACCAACTTTATTGACATATCATTGACACAGTGACATACAAGGCACCTGTTTTAAGGATACACTTTGTTGAATTTTGATAAACGTGTGCAACCACGTCAATCAATAACTTTCCCATCCCCCTGAACCTCGATAAATCGATAAATTTATCGAGCCTCGATAAATCACTGATACGCTTTCTGTTACTACAGATCAGTTTGTCTTTTCTAGAATTTCATATAAATGGCATTTGACAGGCTGTAGTCTTTTGTGACAGGTGTCTTTCATTTACAGTAATGCTTTGGAGATTCAAACACTCTGGTGCACGTATCAAATGTTTGCTCCTTTCTTCTGATAAATCGTCTTCTATCTTGTGACTGTGTTTCAATTTGTTTCCTTATTCACCAGTTGACAGATATTTGGTCTGTTTCTAATTGCGGAGTGAGGGAGTTGTTTTGTTTTGCTTTGTGCTTTGTTTTTGGCTATAATAAATGAAGCCGCTATGAACATTTATATCTTTTTGTAACATTTGTCTTCATCTCTCTGGGGTAAGCACCTGGGAGTGGAATTGCTTGATCGTAAGGTAACTATGAATTAACGCTCTAAAAAGCTGCCCGCATCATCTCCTGATTCAAAAGCCAATCCTCCCTGTTTGCGTGATCGATCAAGTCCTAACTCCATGTTTGGAATGCCCCTGATTCTATTTACTGCCCAGAAATAAATGCCTACCAGAGCTTCACCCCACTGAACATTTAAACCCCTCCATCGATGTTTGCCCCTGCAAAGGGATGGCTTTCCAGAATCCATTTCTACAGATTTATGATTTAAGTTCCTTTGAAGACAGCCCATTGAAAATGAACTACTGTGAACTACTGTGAACAGGCCCATCTCAGCTCCCTAGAGACTCACACTTTAGCTAGAGCATGTCAGCTACTCAGATCAAGGCCCTGTGGGAACCCAGTTGCTTGGCTGAAGGGAAGAGAGAAGGAGAGAAGGAGCCTGTTGTAGATACATTGAGTCACTTCCCAGTGGCCACTTCTCTTTTCTTTCTTGCTACTCCCAGGGCCCAGCCTCCCTCAGTGGAGCACGGCTGCTTCAACTCAATCCTAACAGTCCTTTTCCCACTTCCCCAGTCTCCTCTGGGGTAGGAGTGGGCACAGGACCTATTTTGGCCAATGGAACCTAAGCGGAAGTCAGCCTGTGGCCATGGGAAAGCTTTTGCCCTCCTGATAAGGGAACTGATACAGATGGCACCGACCTTCCACCTTCTTCCTCCCTTGAACATAGACATTCCACCCAGCTCTGGCAGCCATCTTGCAGACATGACAGAAAGGCCCAGAAATACAGTCACGTCAGCCCTGATGTTGCCAAAATGGGAGATCATTGCTAGCATCTGTCCACCTCTGTCTTCTTGTTACATGTGACAAATAAACCCATATTTGTCTAAGCTACTGTAAATAAGTTTTTTCTTACAGACCAATAAATCTGTCAGCAATACAGGTAGATTCGGAAAAAGGAGGTAGGAGCATACTGAAAGCAAATGTTATGTTTCTTTGACTAGCGCCAACAAATGGAATTTTCCTACATTCAGAATCGAATTCTTTTCTCAAATTTGCTGGGAATGTTCTAGGTTTTCTCCCTGATTTCTTCTTGCTGCAGTTTGTTCCGCAAGGAATATGGGTTGCTAATACCTTCACCATTCTCTGTGTGACTTTGGCCAAAACATTTAAATTCTCTGTATCTTGGTTTCCTCATTTGGAAGGATTGCTGTGAGGATTTAAAAAAAAAAAAAACCAAACCTAAAAAAATGACTTAAGCATTGTATATGCTTTACTGAAGTGGAAATAACACGCAGCACTATAAGTGAACAGTATAATGAGTCAACAATTCTAGACATTTTTCAGTGTTCATCATGGTAAGTGTCCCGTATAAGCTGTTCATATTATTCTATGTTATCGGGAAAAGAGAAATCTTTTCCATTATACTGATCTTTAGCTTCCTGTTCTATATTCTGTTGCTTTTTTCTTCAGTATAAGCATGTGGAAACATGTTTTCTAGTAACCATAGGTGTTCACCAGCCTTTGTCATAGATTTTTTTTTTAAGCTAAATAAATTTCTTCTAACAGAGTCTGGGCTATCTGTAGGATCTCAGTAGGTGTCGTTGGTGCTGGTGCTGACGGTGATGGAGATGATGATGCTGACGGTGATGGAGATGATGATGGTGACGATGATGGAGATGATGATGGTGACGATGATGGAGATGATGATGGTGACGGTGATGGAGATGATGATGGTGACGATGATGGAGATGATGATGGTGACGATGATGGAGATGATGATGGTGACGGTGATGGAGATGATGATGGTGACGGTGATGGAGATGATGATGGTGACGATGATGGAGATGATGATGGTGACGGTGATGGAGATGATGATGGTGATGATGATGGAGATGATGATGGTGACGATGATGGAGATGATGTTGGAGACAGGATGACGGCTTCAAAGCACTGAATTACCGTCTAACCAGATGAGGGTCCGGACCCCACCACAGTTCTGTTTGTCTTTAGCAAAACTCTGTAGCCCTGACCTAGGATCACAGGGACAGCGGGTCTGTATCTGCCACTTCCCACTTCCCCTGCAGCAAAATAAATCTCCTTAAAACACAATATGCTAAGTTATTAAGCCAAACTTCCAAGGTTTTTTGGAGGAAGACCAAGTTTCTTTCTGTTTCTCCAGCAGCCCTCTACCTCTTCCTGGTGCCTGATGATTACTCAGACTGTCAAAGGTAATCAAACCCAACAGTCAAATGCTTTTCCCTTTTCTCATGCAATGCCATCTTATTTAGCTCTGACAAGGGTTCTCAAATGCCTAGTTCCTTTGGTAATTTTGCCTCTAATTTATCTGCGGCATTTGCCATTTGTCACGCATTTTGTATTATCTGCAAATTTAATCTAAATCTAAAGTCAGATTTACTTTCTCCTCTGGGCTGTCAATGAGCGCTGTATATTGGATAATACAGTTTCCTGTACTGAGGACTATGGGATCCTTGATTCTTGCTCACGCTTTGATCTAATTTAAGATGCCACTCATTATTATCTGTACTGATCGTTCTTCAGCAAAACTCAAAACTGCGTTCCGTCAGATCTTCCAGGCCCCTCCTTCTTTAATTGCTCTATGATTTGCCTGGGTCAGAGGTTCCACATCAAATAAATATTTAAATGATTTCCACTGAATTCCCCTGTGGGGTTTCAAGTCTGTAATTTTGTTCAGAAATGGCTGTGCCGGAATTAGGGAGAAGAATTTGAGACTTTTGAATCTGCCTGGCTTGTTGCTCATTAGCTTCTCTTTCACTGGACAGATCAATTTTCTTATTAAATTTCTTAATTCTTACCTGGAATGGCAGGCATCCATCTCGTGAGTCATCATGTGGACAAATATTTCTCTGCTGCTGGAGTTTGGAACCAGACCAGATCCCAAGATTCCTCTTCTCTTCACAGTGAGTATGCAATGGCTTTGAGTCCCCTGAAAAGCCTGAAGTGGCCCCCGCTTCCTAAACGGAAGCACTAGGGTTAATTACCCCTTCTTACCTAGTTAAGTAGCCAGTCATTCCATTACCTTCTAATGCAGTGGTTCCTGACCTGGGCCAGTTTTTTCCCCCCACTCCCATTCAGCCTTCCCTCGCCCCTGCCCCCAGGATATCTAGCAAAGTCTAGAGACTTTTGTGGCTGTCCCAACTCAGAGGTGGGGAGTCGGGGGCAGTGTTACCCCCATCAAGTGGGTAGGGGGCCAGGGATGTGGCTAATCATCTTCAATGCGTAGGACAGTCCACAATAAAGACGTTTCTGGCCCAAAATGTCAGCAGTGCTGAGGGTGAGAAACTCGAACATCTAGGCTATTCTTTTTTTTTTTTAAGATTTTATTTATTTATTTGACAGACAGAGATCACAAGTAGACAGAGAGGCAGGTAGAGATAGAGGAGCAAGCAGGCCCCCCCCCCCCCCGCACTGAGCAGAGAGCCCGACGCGGGGCTCGATCCCAGGACCCCGGGATCATGACCCGAGCTGAAGGCATCCAGGCGTCCCTAGGCTAGTCTTAAAGCTGGTCCTCTCTTCCGCCATCACCACCACCGATCTGGCTGAGGAGTAGAGACCTGCTCCCCGTTGTGGCCAGTCCCTTACCTGTCTGGACCATGGCCCCTCATCATTAAGTTTAGGTGGGGGTGGGCATTAAGTTTGAGATAGTCTATTTCTAAATCCCATTTCGGTTCCCTTCCATTATTTCTCCCTCCCACCTCCCTCCCCCTCTCCTTCCTTTTCCCCTTTTTTGGACATATATTTATACTGGGTGCCAACTATGGGCCAAGCATGTTCATAGACACTGTGGATAGATAAGTTAATCGAAGAGACAAAACCCCTCCCCGCAGGTTGCTGATGTCCTCGCTGGGGAGAGAAACTCAAGAGAGGACACTTCAGAGATGAGTAGGTTCTATGAGGAAAAGAAGGCAAGGTTCCATGCTCTGATGACCCCTCATTTCAAAACTGAAACCCAGTTTTGAGGGAATAAGGCTGAACATTGACCACAGAGATGTGTGTGGTGGCTTATCATTTTAGTAAGGCCATTTTGGGATTGCATATAAGAAGACAGAGCTACTCCCCATGGAGAGGACACTTTCCAGAATAAAGAGTGAGTTTCAGCTGTACTTCACAGGCATGCTACCATGCTTTTTATCTGAGCCCTGCAAACGCCTGTGGAGACAGGGACACTGAGTTTGGCCCCTGGGTTTGCAACCGATGAGCTCTGTGGCCTTGAGCATATTCCAGAATCTTCCTGAGGGTTCAATTCCAAGAAAATAATGGCACCTACCTCATGGAGGTGCTCTAAGGATTTATGAAAGGCTGTATGTGGAGAACTTGGCCCATTTCCCAGGACTCCACAGAGTACTCAGGAAAGGAGCTATTCCGATGCTCACATGGGAAAAGCAATCTTGCACAGTTCAGTTGGCTTTTGCGTATCGAGCCACCGCTA